>OZ023218.1:47526695-47565040 GCA_963995525.1 Escarpia spicata
AAAACATTTCCATTAAACGTTTATTTTATTTTATTTTATTTGAAATAACTGCTATTTATAACTCCGGCATAAAAGGGAACCGCTAATTGTGAATATCACTCACACGCACAGCAGCGCAAAGCGCTCATGATAAAAACGCTGGGTGGGTTCGGATGTGTCAAGGAATTTGATATAATGAGTTACATAAATCATCCGAATAAAAGAGGCGCGAGGTGTGACAATCCAACCCTGCTTGGAGTTCGTTATGTCAAATGGTTATTCAACCCGAAAATAATAGCCATGCATTTGCATATGCATTCATCACAGACGCAACAGTCATTTTGGTGAACACACAATCGATCCTTGAGTATGAACTAATTTAAACGGCAACTGATATTATCGCCTTACATACACATTGAATAATGTCTTCCATTTATTGAACAACCGCGCCCGCATTTATAATCAAATTTAGCTGACCATAGGCACGCACGGATGTTTTGTGAGGGAAGATGCTCTTCCAGCTAGTAATATAGCGTATGTCATGAAGGTAGGCCTTATACAATCACAAAGTGTTGAACACACTTACTTGTTAACATTCACCAGAAAGTGAATGCATGACGCCATGTTGAGTAACCACATAAACACGACCTACATCAAACAAAATAACGATGCAAGTATCAGATAGATTTAGTATGGTACAGTAGATATATTGAAGATTTGAAGACACAACATGGGACGTCTTAATATGGCTATTCCTGTTAGAGAGAGGGATTTTACGTTACATGTCCGATTCGTGTGATACCACGCGAAACACATAGACCGTCCGTCTTGCAACATCTCGTGTCTCTATAATATTAGTCATTGCGTATTGTTATGGTTGTGTGGTAAACAGAATACATAACCCGTCATTTGAACAGTGAAGTCATCAGTTGTCAACGCACGGTTTAATGGTTTTTCTAGTTGCTTAAGTTGATCACGTCTGTGTGCACTTCCTCCACGTCATACAGCACACCATGTCAAATGTTATCAGTTTACTTATGTTGTGCATAAAAATTAAATAATGTTGTTATTTATAACTAAACGGAGAAAGATGGCTTTGGAATGGTATTGAATTTGTTTTTGTGTTACGGTAAGTGCGAACTTACGGAAATGTGTTTCGCGTATATCGCTTATATTTGTTATAATTGGGTAGCTGTCGAATAGCTAATCACGCATTTATGTTAACTCCATTGCTTTGCTGAGAATATTTCATATTTAGGTTGACAGGGAACACACCGTGAAACATATTTAACAACATATTTTAATTTATAAATTTGTTTCTGACTTCTGACCATTCCACAATTAACATAATACGTTCTTAACAGTCCCACCAGCATATCTAAAATAGCTGGTAAAGCAAATATTTTACTTTATTGGCCAGTTAATGATAACAGTATGCTATTCATATCATTTTGCCGCAAACTACAACAACTGGCGCCACTGGAATAACAACACTTATTGTATTTTCTGATAATTTTCATATTTTTGTGAGATAGATGATCTCGGAAACATTTGACTGGATTCTACATAAATTAATCATGGACGTATGCAGAGTATATGAGAGGCTTGCATATAATATCTGACATTGGAATAAAGCATGTTTCTTTCCCTGTTTAATGCACGTGGAACATTGCGTTTTGCGTGGTATCGGTTAAACAGTATTTAGACGAAACTAATTCTCAAAACTTAGTCATTTAAGCTAGCACAAACATTTTTACTTATTGTTTGCCCATATTAATTTTACATCATATGGCAAATTATTTGTGCGTATTCTGTAAACTATGTTTCAATGGCGGGTCATTTAATGACATAAGACAATTGTGCCCATATAATGATATATATATATATATATCATTATATGGTCGATTGTATGTTTAAATATAACTTCATATGTATATATATATATGAAGTTATATTAAAACATACATAGACATACACATTATTTATACATTTATACACAACACAACACATACATACACACACACCATACACACACGCACACCCACACACCCACACACACACACACACACACACACACACACACACACACACACACACACACACACACACACACACACACACACACACACATACACACACACACATACACACACATTATGTTCTTAGTAAGCTATACTGACCATCCTTACGACTGCTCATAGGACTTAACATTTTACTCCCTGTCAGACTATCTCGACTTCTCTGGGAAGCACGCTGCAATTGCTGCTCGAAGACAATTGGAATATGGGAGAAGGAGATGGGAGGATTGCGCGAGAAAGGACTTGAAAAGATCAGTGGAGGATGAAAGATGGAGAGAGGGAGCGATAGACAGAAAACTTTGGAACGAAAATACATAGCGAGTGGTTCCGCTTTACTGTACCTGACCCTCACCGCTGTACAGCAGGGACTACGGAGGAGATAACACATTCGTACACAAATACCCACCACTGTTTGTAGCCAGGTACTCATTCATACAGCTGATTGAACGGGAGCAACATAGAGTGAACGAACTTGCCCAAGGTTCGAAAACGGATGTACATGATTCGAACCCGGGTTACCTTGATTAAGAATCCGACGCTCTAACCACTGCGCCATATCGCCCCAGTACATGACCCTAATAAATTAAAGTAGAAATGTTTATTTAAATCACTAAGCATTTATATATGATAAATGGTTTTAGAGTTTGCACTGCCTTTCCAAATTGTTTTCAGAAATACTCGAGTGCAATAAGCTGAAACTGGCCATTTGTTTTAGTTTCGCACTCACCAGAGTTTTACTCCACCAGGCGTCGCCCGACAAAAGTGTCCTTCCGGCGGCTCGCACGCGTGAGAAGAACGAGAATCTGCCGTGTATCTGGCTCGAGTTTGACGTACCGGTAGTAGAGGAAGAGTCGTCGAGTTCCTTCCATCCGGCCCCAACTCGGCGGAAGTAAATAAGCATGCCCAATCTCGTGAGACCTATCACGAGAATACCGCCAAGGAACGTCACGAGACTGGCGCTGATATACAAGTACCATTGGGGAACTCGGCTGCAAGGCGCCATCTGCAATTCAATACAATGTCATATGTACAGCGCCATAAAGAGCAATTACTGTTAGATGTAATAGTAGTAATAGCAATAAACACAAGATGAAGAAGAAGAAGAAGAAAGCGAAGAAACAAAGAAGAAGGAGAAGAAGTCGGAGAATATAAAGGAATAACTTCTTTCGCGCCTATTTCTTAGGAAATCTGTTAAAAAGCAGTTACATATGTTTTGCAATAGGAGACACATTTCGACGACGAACGTGTTAAAAGAATTGAAATGTGATTCCGTGTTGAAGCAGAGCTCTTGATTTCATGAAAAACCCTACGTTGTTCGTCAGCTGCAAAAAGGTGGTGACTCGAGTTTACTTTTTTCATGACTGAGCAAAGTGAAGATGTGTTATCGAGTTACCAAGAGCTTTACGGATACGTTAGAGAGCCAAGGAGGGTAAGCACGATTACAAGATAAGTGTTCAAATAATGACGACATGTTATGTTATATTTCCTACTGATCAAATACCAAGTGGAAATTAACCAAAATGGTTCGTGTGGCAATGGAGAAAGCTCTAATTCCAATGTTAGTTTCAACTATAGAACCAAAACGTAGGTAAGATCTAGATTATCATTCGAGTATATTTACAGTAGACAAATTTGTCTGACAGGTAATATTACATACAACTTTAAAATATATTATCTGAGAAAGCCATTGCAAAATGTATGGCAAGGATGCTTTCATATAATATTATAGACGTACATCTAATAGGAATACTGCGACAGGATCATTGTAGTAGTTATATAAAAGAGTAATTACAGCCGTTTTGCGGGACACATGCCGACGAAGCTGGCGTAGTTCACGAATACGATAACAACAAAAACAGGTTTGAGAAGTATGATGTATAACATTATTGAAATATGATTCCGTGCTGAAATCTTGATGTAACGTTTTGACTTCGGATGTAAGGGAAAATGTTAGTGTTATTGCGCTGTGTCTGTGTACCAAAATACCCCCCTCTATGCATATTACATATTACATATCACGTAACTCTGTGTTATCTGCATGTAACATCGATCTGCTCTCGGTCGTCCAGTAGAAAATATCATTGAGAAAATCTCTATGTTGAAGCATTTGACATCTGCAATTACCAGTGGTGTATAGATGTGTGTGTCAGTTGCAAAAACGTGGTGAGTCGAGTTTACTCTATTTTTGACTCAGCAAAGTGAAGTTGTGTAGCAAAGCGTGAAAAAGTAGTGTTCCGTGGACATAAACACGAGGAACGCTATATATAACGAGTACAAATTAAATCCTGAGTTCTAATCCTGAACTTCACTCTTCGGTATCACTCTTGTATAACGAAAACTAACTGCTGATATGCTTCTAAAACCTAATTTGGTATTGTAATACAATGTAATTATGAATGTTATCAAAGAAGAATTCCACCTTTTTCATAAAAAATTAAATGTGTTGCATCGGCCATATCGGTTATTTTTTTAGGTAGGACGAAATTGGTTTAGACATTAAGTGGTTAGTGTGCGTGCGTGCGCGGTTTGTGTATATGTGTAGCCGTGTATACCCCGTCGTACTATACGACGGTACGATCTTAAGTGTGTGTTTTTGTGACGAGAACGCCCCGCTCGTGCAGGTGTTGGTGTCAATTAGTAATGACTGGTGTCGCCCTGCGCCGCTCGACCACATAGCCTGTGGCAACCTACGAATGACTCGAATAACTCGCTGAATCATTGTTATATTTTACAACAAAACGTATCATTTATGTCTCGGTGCATTACCTAAACTGCTTGGCGCTGAACGCTTTGGGAAATACACAAATGAATCATGTTAACACCTGTCTTGGTGCTCCCAGTTGGTGTGCGCGTTCAACACGAGTTTCTCGGTTCTCCGGTTACAAGAGATAAACACGACAACTGCTGATAGCACTAAAAAGTTCGCAAGCCCAACATTACAGTAGCGACTCCAGCCACACTCGTGAACTATAGTAATCAATATCAGGCATGGGAAACCGACCCGCATCAACCAAGATAGTTTGTGGTAGTACGTTCTTGTTTATATGCGGAAAACGATTTGTTTACTAGCAAACATACGCGGCTGATGTAATATATTCGACACTCGTTCGGCACAATTGTAAAAAAAGTTTTGAAAGTATATTATTTTGGCTAACCGAGGTGTTATAAAATGTACAACATTGTAAATGTAAGATATTTGTAATGTCAGTAAAACGGTCATTCACTCAACAAGTGAAATTCGGTTTTTTTCTTCCAAAAATTCAAAAACCGATGTAGCATAAGTAGAACAGTGAACCTTTGGTCACGTATCGTTTTCATGCCATAACATCGCAAACTGTATGTGTGTTTACTTGTAGCATGAGTGCTTGTATTCATAACTCGAATCACAAACGGATTATTTGTTTACTCGTAACTTGAGTGTGTTTATTCGTAATTTGAACTATTGATATTGAAGTACCATAATTATATTACATAAGTAATTCAAAGTCAAGTCATTATTGTCCATTGTGAATTGCTCTTAAATACGCAAGTTCTAGGCGTTGCATTTACATTGAACAAATAAACGAACAACTATTCTATACTGTTAATATGTGTTAAATGAATCGCGCGATATGTATATTTCCTGTTGGTTTGTTCCATGACTAAACTGAAATGTTCGTATGCGATGTAGGTCTAATTAGGTTTTGAAAAATAATACATTTACTTATGTTAATTATATATAGTGGGGCACGGTGGCATAGCTTATAGAGTATCGCACTCTCAGTCGATTCGAAAGAATCCCAGTTCGAATCTTCTTGCTGTTGTTTCGTAGCTTGAGCAATTTCGTTCCTCGCGTTGCCTTAGTTCGCTCTGCTTGTGTAAATGTGTACCTGGCTATATACAGTGGTAGGTGTGTGTTACTCGATAGTCTTCTTTCAGTAAAGGCTTAATGCTTTCCAGAGAAGTCCAAAAGCTGTTCAAGCTAAAGGTGAAGTGTAAATCGCTTTGAGCTATTCTAAGGATTAGATAACAACTTACCCTACCTTTACCCTACCTTAATCCTACTGCTGTCTTCCTTTGCTCAAAACTGTAGCACGAAATGGTTCGTCAGAGAACCCATATCGTCTTTGTCAGTGTACGGCAGCTGCCAAACTAATACTTCTGAACTTTTTTCATATACAATCTACACAGAGAAACTATTGTTGCGGTAGTTGTTGCCGGTAGTTGTTGCTGGAAGCGCTTCACAGAACTCTTTACATTATATTGTTATTATAGAGATTGTAATTCAGACACAAATGCGCTTATTTGACCTTATTTGAGTCAAGAGACAATCGAAACACCTGACCGCAATACCGGTCGTAGCCTTGTTGATTTCACCTGTCATTAGACTACGTCACTAGACAGAGTCAGTGTATTGTTCGGATGTTGGCCGACGGCTATATTTATCAACAAATCACTTTGCACTAACTGCATTCCATAGCACGCGTTATGCTGTCCGTGGTACGTTCAAATAGTATCATATAAATTGATATTGGTACACTGAAGCGTTTATTTTGTATCACACTTGGTTGTCTACGGTGTAGGAAAACTGTTGTGCAACAAGACAGCATCCAATTAAATGTCTTTCAACTAATAGCGTCATGGGCTTTGTAGGCCACGCAGGCCTGTTCAGAAAGAACAAGAACAAGAACTAAAATAAACTTCTTGTTCTTGTTCATGTTCTTGTTGTTCAGAAAGCCTTGTTTTGTAAGGAGAGTCTGTTGGAATTTGTTCGCCGCTGCCCCGCTGTATCTTCAGCTTCTCCGCTGTGAACTCATAACTCACGACATCCGAACACGAGGGGAGGGGAGAGTGGTGTTGAAAATTTTATTTTTTACGTCGCGCCGCTGCTGTAAATTTACCTTCTCCAGCTTCTCTCCGCTGTTTTGGCTGAAATTATGACATCCAAAGACGGGGGGGGGGGGGGGGGGGGGGGGGGGGGTGCTTTGGAAAACAATTTCGCCGCCGCGCCGCCTATTACTTGGAGTGGTGCAGAACAAACATTCACGCTCACATTTAAAGGGGACAGAACCATATGTCTGTTGTCCAATAGACTCTACACGAACACTTATCCTCCGCCGCAGTCAAGGTGGGGGCATTCTGACATATCGAAATTTTAAATTATCACATTTGAAACAAAAACAAAAACCGGTTGTCATCTAAACCCGACCCGATACTGGCTTTGTTGGCACTGCTACATAAAAATGCCAACACATACAAATAGTTATATTTGGCGAACCTCACCCGAGAAGCCTTAAATTAATTATCTTAACGGAATTAAATAAATGATAGCTTTCTGACAGTTGTTATGACGAGTCACAAAAGATGACACAAAATGAACGGTTTGTATTAAAACAGAAACATTACTCACAGCGTGTAACTGCCTTAATGACTCTTAGCATTGGTTGTTATGGAAACACACTCACTTCCTGGACTCTCCGGGAATACAGCCTGGTCGCAGACTCATGGTGTGACTTCTACCGTCAGATGGCACCACTGGTCGAAGTAATTCATTTCGGCAATAGCGACTATTCTACGTGTACAATTATTACAGGGGTCAGCACACTGTTGGACTTCCTGCTTGATTACAGATGAAAAAAAGTGCATTATATTTTTGAGAAATGATTTTTTACAATGTTCACTTGCTCTGACATAAGTGCATTTGAGTAGTCAGATTTCTAGATGTGATTGTAGCAGCTGTTGACAGTAAAATGGTGTCTTTTTAGCTGATTTTACTAAGCGGAAGGATATCTGGCAGCAATTTGGCTAGTTGACACTTTAGCCGGATTACTGCCTGCATGCATTTGTAAATATTGACGGGTGTCATACATACAGGCATTTTGCAAGAGCTAGAGATATTAGATTTTGACTAAAATCGACCAGCATGTCAATGAGATGATAATAACAGCAGGTGGGAAGTTTAAGAAACTTTATAGGTCACGTTTTCTTATAATCACACAAAACATTAACATGGTCGCCAATGGGAAAACTGACAGTGTGCTGAGCCCAAGTAGAGAGCATGACAACGAAAGCACGCTATAGTCATTGCACAATGTCGGAGGACGCGTTTTACTTTAAATATCTTGAAACAATTACTGAAAATACGTGTATGGCAAAACTACAGTTGAATGGGACAAACCGTTTTTTGATATTACAGACTTCTCATCAGTCTGCAAGTCAAAATCACAGCGACGGAACACATGTCTTATAAGGGGGGTGGGGTGCGTATGCCAGTAGTTAAGCCTCAATTTGAAAATCTGAATGAAAATGAACCAATAACATTGCAGCAGGGTGATTCATCAATCGTTTTTTGTTTACTTCAGCTAATTAAACACAAGTGAATATGTTGTCATTGACCCTAATGAAGTCTGAGGACAGTGATTAGCTGGAGTAGGCCATAGCCGGAGCCTGTTATCAGATCTGTCTACTGACTGGACCTTCTGGCCAATTAAGCAAGTGGTATTGTTTTCTGAATGTCTGCTAATAAAGCTGTGTAATATTATGTAATTGAACTGCTTGAGACGTCTGGCCTTTGAGGAATTCACACCCTAAGGTGACTTTTTGTTGATGTTTACCTTTGTAAATAGGGCACAAGGTAAAAAAATCAATATACATTTGAATGTAACGTAACAACTGTCTGTATTGAATTTTCTTATAAAACACTTATTGGACTTTCTAGAAAACTGTATCCGGAGTTCATAGTGCCACCTGAGAACGTTGTGCTGGATTACAAATTGTCCAACAGCGAAGTGCTGATTTTTCTGGTGCCTTGCCAAGTTTGGTGGCACCTTTGAGATGTGCATAAAACACAAACACCTGGAGGGATTACAAAAATTAAAATTGCAGAGTGCTTGTAACATTGGTGCCTATAAAGTGTGTTGTTTTCAACATTGTTCTCCAAAATCACCATGCCTATTTGGGGTCAGCACACTGTTGGACTTCCTGCTTGATTACAGACGAAAAAAAGTGCATTATATTTTTGAGAAATGATTTTTTACAATGTTCACTTGCTCTGACATAAGTGCATTTGAGTAGTCAGATTTCTAGATGTGATTGTAGCAGCTGTTGACAGTAAAATGGTGTCTTTTTAGCTGATTTTACTAAGCGGAAGGGTATCTGGCAGCAATTTGGCTAGTTGACACTTTAGCCGGATTACTGCCTGCATGCATTTGTAAATATTGACGGGTGTCATACATACAGGCATTTTGCAAGAGCTAGATATATTAGATTTTGACTACAATCGGCCAGCATGTCAATGAGATGATAATAACAGCAGATGGGAAGTTTAAGAAACTTTATAGGTCACGTTTTCTTATAATCACACAAAACATTAACATGGTCGCCAATGGGAAAACTGACAGTGTGCTGAGCACTACAGTTAGTATCACGCATGTGTTTCGGAGAGCGAAAATACAGTTCAAATAGTCATTCTTCATATACATCTCCAAAAAATAGATATATGTAGTTTGAAAAGGAATGTTATTCGTCTCAGAATGTTGGGACAGGGACGTATCCAATATAAAATCTCGTAGCAAGGGAACAAAGGAGGGCGACGTTTAGAAACTCCAGTTCCCATGTTAAAATGTAATAGTTATACAAATCCTGTATCCTCACCATTCATTTCGGCGATAGGACCTTTTTTATGTCGGAAAATGTAAGAAGATAGTGCCAAAGAGGCTACGGTTCAATGCACTCCTTAAATAAGCCTCCGGTTTGGGATAAACAACCCTGTGAACGTCGACTGAAACGAATACTAGGATATGCACATCTTGTTTACAATGGCGTGTCAACAATCTTTTTTAAACACCTCTACTTTAAACATGATAACGATCCATCACTGGTTCTAAGTGAAGCTTGCTGTGTGCGTTTGGAATAACAAGAGCTACGGCGCTGGGAAAAACAGCTAATCAGATCGGGTATACTTAAAAACATCCCCACAGAACCGATTGTCGCATTATAGAAAAACAAGGCAATATTGAGTTTACAATATGTTTACCAAATACAATTGATCATTAAAGGTTACAAAATATTTTCGTGGGAATAAGGTGATTTTGTACATTAATCTTATTTACAGTGTTGCCCAGCTAGCAATTATTTCAGGAAACATCAGAAAACCACATCAGAGCTCAGACAATATATGGTTTTTTTCTTTGAAAACATTGACTGATTGATAACAAATGTCATTATTTTACCAGTTGTTTATTTGTCCATCTCTCTGCACGTCCAGCTGTACCAATCCTAAAGCTATTATGTTATACTTTTCGGACATTACCATCCCACCCTCTGTAACAACATTCTCCCCCTACTGAGATCTGCGACCGAAAAGTGTCTCAATCTATATGCATGACTTTGAGACAACCCCATTGTTAGACTATTAATGTTGACATTCACACCGTATGTACTAGTGACCAGGGTATGACAACTTGAGGAGTATGACCGCCGGTAATGTCCGAGTTGAAGGTAATGACTTGACCGTCACTGTATCGTGACAGACTAAATGGCAAACATTTCACAGAATTACACGCGTGACCTGCTGATGAACGTTTTCTTGCTGTATACCGAATAAAGCAAGCGATCACGTATGTCGTCGTAATGTGAATGTTGACCTTGTCTAAACCAATACATTTACTTTAATGGAACCAATGTCTTCACCATCTCCCCCGACTGCAACTCGCTGTCCAAGAAACAGAGCATCGTTAATTACCAATTAATCAGTTCTAACAACTCCATTACAGGTTTGGGATGACACTGTGCTTTATTTAGATGTTATGTCCACTTGTCCAGTAGGATTTGATTGGTTTTCTTGTCGCCTATAAGGATGCATTATAGACCTTGCTTCACACCCATGCAAACGTACATGTTCTATGTCCCGGTTGTAACGATGGAATAGTGTATTTGTAATCCGACGTGCGCGATTATGTCGAACTTATTTTGTTGGCGTTGCGATGTGCTCATTTCGTGCACGTGACCTTAAGCAAAAACGGTGTAGTTGCACCAGACCAGAGTGTCCCCATTATAGGAAAACTGTAGGGGAGAAAAATCTGACGTGTCTTCATAACCACTGCCATCGTGTCATTGATATGATGATTACATTTCATCAAGATCACAAACTTTTTTAAACGCATGCATGCCCGGTGCCCATCAATATTCACCCAAATAGCCATATTTTTCTGCAACCACGTGTGTTACGTGGATAAAAATAGCAACACAATAATTCCTCTTATTACAATCTGCCAAACATGCGTGATTCCACTGCCACTACATGGTACCTGCTAACATTCCTCATATATAGCACTCAGGTTTTTTTTTATTTCGAATATCACCACAGGTACTAACTATATTGTTAACGCACCAGAACGTTTAACTGTGCTCGGACTATACCAGCAATCATGGCTAACATAATTATATTACACTTCCAAAATAAACACACTCACAAAGAATACCTGTTGCATATTTTATACAATTTATGTTATGCGTACGAACCCCGTCTTGTAGGCCTAACTACGTCGGAAGTGACAAACTGGGCAACAATGATGCGATATAAATATGTGAATAACTAAATACCATTTGACAGAGCTACGATTTTCATACAGCGTTTATCCCGTAGACTGAAGCAAATCTAACAGTGTAAGTTGTACCCAGGCATGCCTGCTTACTGGAAGACCAATTTAATTTCCCTGGGAAACATCGACAGTTACACATTAAATTCATATAATTATACTTCGGCACTACCGGATACTCATATGTAACTGGGTCAGCATGAACGATTTCAAGAGGACAAAGTTCACTCGAACCCAATATCCTATGACTGTAGTCTACACAAACTAAATTGTCAATTAAGATATAACTTACATGGGACGTTTACTACGAACAACAAATGCGCGCACCGTACTTAAAAGTCCGTCCTTGATTGAGTTAGGATATCGCTAAACATGTTCGTTCAATTCTGAAGTGTGAGATTAGATTAACTATATCTTCGATTGATTTAGGCTATCGCTAAACATGTTTGCAAGGTCAAGTGTACTATTATAAAAAATATCGTATGTAATTTAACTGTAAGTCCAGAATTTCACCAAAACTAAATTACAGTAATAGGTTAGCATGACCTAGGATAGGTTCGGTTTTTCGCAAAATTAGTATAACACAAGCCGAGGGAAATAATTAAATTAAGGATAAACCATTATGCAATATGGTCTATGTGCACCTTTCTCGATGAAGAAGAAAACATCAATTTCAGTCAGAAAGATTCGCATACAAGAATAACGGTGAACGCGGTTGAACCCAATACAAACGTTGTGGGAGTTAGCATTGTTTAAACTAAATGTCAAACTGATTATAAATGTTTGACAACCGTCTACGTGACAGTGCACATCGTCACGTAGATTTACTATAGATTTTACGACCACTTTTTGCACCTCACGTGTTATGCAAAGTGTCAGGAGCCAATGTTAGTTGTAATATTTGCTGAAAAGTTATATAAACACACACATCCCATAAATGATGTCCTTAAATACCATTAACCTGTCTGGATGAGCATCGCTGTCCGACGATGACAACTGCCCACTAAACATCGGTGTTGTCGGCATGTGTGTGCTGTGCACAGACCCGACAGCCGGCGTTTAATTGACTGTTTTACGCGATTCGAATTTGAATCGGAGATCAGCATGGTCGACTCTGGTCGAGAGGTGTGCGTTGAACACCGACCCCTAGTCCGTTTGCGTGTGCTACATGCCTGATCCTCTACTCGATAGTCAGCAGTAAACTGGCCAGTAAAATAATTATAGTACAGTGTTGGGAATCAACACTGATGTCGCATTCACTGCCTGTTCGGCGTCACTCACACGCCCGACCGGGAAGGAGCTCCGGCCGCTGGGAGCACGATTCAATGGGTTAGAGATTAAGACCAACACTCTGTGAGTCCACGCCAGGTTACACATTTATGTATGGGGATTTTACGTTCGCTGGCATATATACCAGATAGAAGGGACCAACGGCTTTTAGTGTCTCTTCCGAAATACACAGCAACGTGAGGTGAACGAAATTGCCAAATTTTCGAAACTGCTGCAGGTGTAATCATACCACTCTCCCTTCGATCGGCAGTCCGGCGCTCTACCGCGCGACCACCGCTCCCCAGTCAATATTATGTGAAAGAACACACTTTAATACTACGTATGTACGCGCGCAGGTAAATCCATATACGTGCCTGAATTGCATTCTTAAAATCACGCTGTGCTTCAGAAAAATATTAGGCGCCTCCTACTAGGCCTATCTTCTCTAGCTACAACCGTGGACTAACAACGCTGTAGTAAATGCCGATAAGCGACGCGATAAAGCGCCACTTTATGATACGACTACACCCTGGAATGTATCATTTTATTTTCTGTTTACCTTTAACGGTATGCAAGAAGTTCCCTTATTTTACTTACCTTCCTCTGATGCTGTCTTTACGAAATGTACTTTTGGTGGAGTTTGTTTTCTTCTTTGTAGCAAACTGAATGTTACGGTTGCGTTGTCCAAAGCGGATGGGGTTGTAGTAACAGCTATTTAACTCCGTAGAAAGCTGTCTACAGTAACCTTAAAAAGCGACACACGTAAGTTGCACTTGTCGATTCCCTATGAAACTAAAATTGCGACACCTAGATTCTGCGCTGACAAACAATTCGGTCCACCTGTTAGGCTCTGCGTGGCGGCAGTCGGGCGTGTCTCCTCTTACTGTCCAACCGACTCTACACCATAGTGCACCACTCAGTCTCGTGACGTCTCTGCCACTACGTGGGAGTAACAACGTGACTGAACGACGTCTTCACGTTACCGGTCGTTACCCCAGCGTGTACTGTTCGCCGCTGTGCAACACGTGCTGTGGGTGTGACTTCACTGTTGATAGTCAACACCCGCATAATGAGTGTTAACGCCACCCGCTGTCGTGCGGCACATCCCAAGAGAGAAACGTCGCGACACACACAGCTTCTTCCAAGAACCCTAAAAAAGTCCCGAATGCTAAAGGTGTCACATCAATATGTTTTCTCGCTTGTGTTATTTCAAGTTCTCCATCAAACCTTATTAGTATTATCATCGAAAAAAGTGCTTGTTTGTGAAATGTTTGCGCGTAGTTTCAGTACAATCATTTAAAAAAAAATTACTTAGTTTATTATTGCCTCGTGGTCAACTCGGGGGATTCTTAAAATGAGAATCTTAATGCGAAAGCACGCGACTATCACACACAAGTGTTTCTGTGTACGTTGTCAACTTTCCTTGTACTATGAAACAGGTTGACGGCTAAATGTCGACCGAGAAATTGGTTTTGGTAAGTTACCAGATGTAACAACCAAAGTCAATTATGTCGACCTTATACTAGTTGTTTGGTAAGTTACCAGATGTAACAACCACCTGTTTGATAAGTTACCAGATGTAACGACCAAAGTCAATTATGTCGACCATATGCTAGTTGTTTGGTAAGTTACCAGATGTAACAACCAAAGTCAATTACGTCGACCATATGCTAGATGTTTGGTAAGTTATCAGATGTAACAACCAAAGTCAATTACAACGACCATATGCTAGTTGTTTGGTAAGTTACCAGATGTAACAACCAAAGTCAATTACGTCGACCATATGCTAGTTGTTTGGTAAGTTATCAGATGTAACAACCAAAGTCAATTACGACGACCATATGCTAGTTGTTTGGTAAGTTACCAGATGTAACAACCAAAGTCAATTACGTCGACCATATGCTAGTTGTTTGGTAAGTTATCAGATGTAACAACCAAAGTCAATTACGTCGACCATATGCTAGTTGTTTGGTAAGTTACCAGATGTAACAACCAAAGTCAATCACGTCGACCATATGCTAGTTGTTTTATTAAGCCTGCGGATTTTCAACTATTAACACAACATTTTTGGACATCAATTAACTCTACTCGTTTTTCGTGGTGGACTATACCAGTGGAACAAGCCGCTTCAAGGACGCAGACAATCCTGCTACAATCATTGGGAGGTGGCAAATAATATAACTAAAAGCGGTAAATCTACCGCTTGTCATGATGTGATGGCGGTAGATTAGGATCTGAGGTTACGAACTTCACGCTGCAGTCAAAGAAGGGGGTTGGAAAGGTGTTTCCGCGCATGGCCGTAACAAATTTTCAATTTCAGTTAATGTTGATGCACCCATTTTCTGCGTGAATGTGGATTAAACAAGAGGAACATTAGTTTGTCTAACCTTGAAACTGTGGTTTGACGCTAGATTTCCCCACTGAAGCGATATACCAAAATGAAGCAAACGGGCGAGTTCAACAGCCAAAGTGGACACTTAGTATATTTACGAGAGTGTAGCTGTTTACCCTCAGGCGCAGCTGCTCCCCAAAGACAACTGACCCTATTCGTGGGACATGCAGAGCCATAGAAGTTCCAACGCTAACGTGGGTTGCAGAGGTTAATGCCGCGGTGTGCTGTACATGCGATGGTACGGTAACCGAGAATGCTCGAGTTCCGACGTTTATCTGTAAACTATGCAACACGATCTAAGACGTCGGGGCTTTCTTTCAATGACGACATACAATGTACACAGGTTCACCGAATCACTCGTCCCACGTGCTGACGTCGTCGGTCGTGATAGTTGGAAACAGTCGCACGCACCCAACATTAAAGAGCGAAATTCTCCATAATTACCCGTCCGACAGTTCTTACGGGACCGCGGTGGTATGCCACGATTGTACTACAGCCCCAAACTGTATATTTTTTATCGTTTCGATAGGTTGGGATGCCAAGGGTACTAATGCATTTTATCAGCCCCTGATTTGCTGGGTTGACATTTGACACACAGTACGCGCTGTGGAGAAGCTATCTATTGCAGCCGTCTATCCGGTCTTCAAAGTTGCGTGTTACTGTCTCTTTGTTATGGCCATATGCTCCCAACACAAGGTTTGTCAAAGGACAGTTTATTGTCACCCCAGGAACGAACTTCTATATAGTTTCTCCACTCTCTTGTAGGCATTGAATAGTGGTGTTTTCCTAGTTTGAAATCCAATACTGAACGTGTTGCTAATGAACTATATAGATATTTAAAATATGTCACGTTGTTCGTGGTGTTCTTCCCAATGTCTTCATACAAGTTGTGTATGTTATGTTTGTCAGCGGCGTTTTCGTTTTGTTGGCACTGAGCTCAACAGTTGGAAACCTCTTCATCGCCCTGAAGCAGGTTCGCCGCTGCGTCAGTTGGCGTGGTAAACAGAGCAGTGTCATCAATAAGGTCCATATTGTGCATCATTCGAAACTCCTGATAACGCCTACGTTGTGCTGGTTCGATTAGTAGATCGGGTGTAATGATGGCAATGTCCCAGCGTAGGACGTGGTCTAAGACTGTGACGAAGAGAACATACTCAGCAGTATTCCAGTTTGCCTTTCATTTAATTGGGCATTTGTTAGTCGCACCAAGAGGAGATCGCAACAGCCCATATGCCACACGTATCTCAAACGTGCGACCCGGTGGATCGAGTGGAAGGCTTCGGAGAAGTCTATTCAGATTTAACCAGATCTAACAAGATTGCCATTCAGAAAATTACCTCTAGATGGCAGGTGGACAAGGAAGCCTTTTGGCTTATCGAGAGTCCAATACTTTTTATCTACGTCTATCCCGCCATTTTAAGGTATGTGTCGATTTTATTTTTAAACATATTCACGCTACTAGCTCCAACACAATCAGGAGATAATCTGTTCCATTCATTTACAATGTTACATAACCATTCAATGTTTTAAACACTTCTATCTGATCTCCTCTCAATCTCCTGGTCTATAGTGTTGTTAAACCATATTCTTTTTGGCGTATTTCGTAATTAGGATCCCTCAGTTTTGGTATCATATTAGTTGCTCTCCGCTGTACTCTTTCTAGCACACACGTATATATGTGTGTGTGTGTGTGTGTGTGTGTGTGTGTGTGTGTGTGTGTGTGTGTGTGTGTGTGTGTGTGTGTGTGTGTGTGTGTGTGTGTGTGTGTGTGTGTGTGTGTGCGCGTGTGTGCGTGTGTGCGTGTGTGTGTGTGTGTGTGTGGGGAGGGGTGTGTGTGTGTGTGTGTGTGTGTGTGTGTGTGTGTGTGTGTGTGTGTGTGTGTGTGTGTGTGTGCGCGTGTGTGCGTGTGTGTGTGTGTGTGTGTGTGTGTGTGTGTGTGTGTGTGTGTGTGTGTGTGTGTGTGTGTGTGTGTGTGTGTGTGTGTGTGTGTGTGTGTGTGTGTGTGTGTGTGTGTGTGTGTGTGTGTGTGTGTGTGTGTGTGTGTGTGTGTGTGTGTGTGTGTGTGTGTGTGTGTGTGTGTCCTTCCTGCGATATGGCCTCCACGCTCGAATACAATATTCTAAATGAGGCCTAACTATTGTTTTGTACAGCGGTATTATTAGCTCTTTTTTCCTTATACGTTATAGTTCGCCTAATTCCTAAATCCTAGGATTTTATTTCCATTTGAAGCGGCAATACCGCACTGCTCTGAAACCTTCATATCAGCACTAATGGTTAACCCTAAGTCCTTTTCTTTTACAGTAGTACTCAGTACAGTAGCCTCATTGTATATTGTACATTTTCGTTCCCATGTCCTGTGGAGGCATTTACAATTCCCAAAATTGAACAACATTTGCCATTTTCAGACCATTTTATCAACCTGTCAAGATCATCTTGTAAATGCTGTCTATCTCCATCACGTTTATTCCTTCTAAACAATTTTGAATCATCCCAAATTTCAACGCCTTGCCTGTTATACCATCGTCCAAATAGTTGATATATATTAAGAATAATATAGGTCCCAGTGCTGATCCCTGTGGTACCCCACTCAAAACTGATTTCCAGTTTGAAGCCTCCCCATCAACTACTACCCGTTATCTTCTGTCAATTAGCCATTTTTCTATCCACTTAATTAAACCATTTCCTATACCATGGGCCTTTAGTTTAAGCAGTATTCATTCATCTGGAACTTTGTCGACAGCTTTCTGAAAATCTAAGTAGATGATATCTATTGGTGATCCATCATCTACCCACTTAGTGACATCTTCCTAAAAACATAACATATTTGTTAAGCATGACCTCGCTTTTAGAAACCCATTTTGAGATGGGTTTAACAAGTTATGTTTAACAAGAAAATCCACCATATGATCTTTAATTAATTTTGCTAATAATTTGCAAGTCACTGACGTTAAACTCACTGGTCTGTAGTTCTTTGACTTGTTTCTGGAACCTTTTTTAAATAACGGTATAATGTTTGCTTCTTTCCATTCTAAAGGAACCACTCCCTCTTCTAGTGACAAGTTGAAAAGTGGTATGCTAATTGGTTAATGTTGTACTAGAGAACGTCATTAATAGATATGGGGTGCTGCGGTGGATACACAAACACGGTATTGTCGATCAGTATCGAAACTGTAACCACGTGACTGATTTCGTACATGATGTGACTAATGTTGAACGCGTCACAATGGCGTCCTCGATCATAGAAACATTTATTTGTAAATCTCTAAATAAATGCATATATGTCCTGCCACATTGTATCAGATGGCGCTGTGTAGTAGCTTAAACACTACATCACTCTACATATCTCTTTAGCTGCATTCACTTTGAGGTTTTTAATATTAGAAATGTCGCAGTCTACATCCGTCGGAGAAGACAACGGAAATTACTGAGCGCAAGGCATCTCGGGAAACAACCGAATCGTCGGAAGACAGTTATACTTAATCATAGCGGCGTCGCAAATTTCACTCATTTCTAACTGTTAAACATTTTACCGCACTACCAAATGCTTGTTTCATGTATAAAACGATTTGTCATGCAATGGTACACCGAGTAACAAAACAATTACTGGCAATCAGCCAGTAATTTCTTTGTCAATGAAAATAGGCCAGTACCTGATCGAACGTTAAACTGGCTAACAGTTGATGACGGTCGGTAGTCATGATTGGAATCTGCAAGTCGGCCATCCAACCTCAAAACTCGCAGTTAGGGTTCGGAGGAAATGTAATTTACCAAATATGTACTGTAATCAGCGAAAGGGGATTACTCTGCCCTGGACCATAGTTACTTGAAAATCCAGTGAAATAATTTATAACGATCCAAACCTCTTAGCAACATATGTGTAATGTCCATTAATTATGAATAATGTCATAATCCCCAGAGGCTAAGTTCAATAACATAAACGTATCCGATGTCTCATCTCTTTCCGTCGAAGTTCGCGAACCACATCTCAAATTCTAAGTTATCGCGGTATCTATCTTGCTGGTAAGAAATAAGTCCATCTCTTTCAGCGTCGTACATGCAATTGGTTGTCAAGCAGAAACAAAGGATCACTCTCCAAGCAGTGACTTGTTTCCGGTCGCGAGCTCCTTCCAACTCTTTCCTCTTGGAGGGAACTCGCGACCGGAAGAGAGCCTCTGCTTGGAGACTGACAAAGAATATCACGTGATGATAGTCCCGCGCTGTTTGAAAATTAATGAAGTAAAACACTGGGCCTGTAGACTTCATAGTAACCATACATTTATGAACCTTTTATTACTTACGTTACATTCATTGTTTCGAGAAATGAGACCTATACAAGCAAGTGTTATAAATATTATAATTTCGCGCTGAACAATTTCGCAACAGTGGCAATGATGTCATTACTCCGCCACCGCCTACTCAGATTCTGCAGCGTCATTGAGCCAGGTACGCAATAATTAATAATAATTAGTAGTAGTAGTAGTATTGTTAACATTATTGTTATTATTATTATATCATTATTAGTGTTGTTATTATTATTATTGGAACTATTATTATTTTAGAACGAACGTTGAACAGCCACAATTTAGATGGTCTAACGTGAATTAAACGTTTTCCTTTCATTCTATCCATTCAAGATTTATATTCTTATTATATTAAAATCGAGAAGTATCATCCAGTGGAATTTATTTTTGTTATTTTAGCTGTATTGTTACCCGACTTGAGATTGGCTCTCGGAAAATGCTAAACGAAGTCCCCTGTTACTTCCAGTGCTGACATTAATCTCCTTTTTCAACAAAGTACAATTTCTGACTTCGCCATTAGCCATGCAATAATTTTGTGTAAGATTTGGTGAATAAAAATATGCACGTGATCGCCAAATTTGAGAAACATGAAATGCTGATGTGAAATGCTGGTTTTATATCTTTATTTGAATAAATATCACATATTTTATGACAATTTATGTTCACTGAACTGTTATTGGTCA
The DNA here is from genome assembly GCA_963995525.1 of Escarpia spicata. NCBI lineage: Eukaryota > Metazoa > Annelida > Polychaeta > Sabellida > Siboglinidae > Escarpia > Escarpia spicata. The sequence continues at coordinate 47,546,976 of OZ023218.1, forward strand.
ATAGCCGAGGGGTTCTAGCCAATGAGAATCCTTATCACAAATTTGGCGGCGCACAACTTAACTTCCTAAGCATGACGACTGCACAAGACACAACGATTGCAAGTTTGTATTTAATTTAACGAAAATCCTTAAATGCACAGACAAATTATTGTTAAAAGATAGCATGGATACCCCTTAAACCATTTAACACGAATTTGTCATGTGACATATCCCAGTCAAGCTGGCCGGAGTCGAAATACATGTACCGTCGGAAGAAAATCAGAAACAAATTGCGGTATTTTTGCAGTTTAGGCCCGCACCTCCAACAAGCAACGAAAACGGTCACCTATAGTAACCAAACTTCACATCATATAAACAACTACTGTACCCATTCTACACATACACCCTTGTCACGTGATCAAACAATTAAATTCAGTGTCTTTTATCGATCAAAATATACAAGAAATCCATTCGTTTTAACGTGTATACGTTAGTTCCACCGGAAAATCCGGTAGGTGGCGCAACTTTATCGGTAACTTCAGCTAGATAGATAGATTACAATTCTTATTTCAATAATATTGTCAAACGAAGTCAATAAAATACGCAATATTTGATTAAAGAAGGTTAATGTTGACAGTAACTGAGGATATTTATTACGATTACTGGTTAGTGCAATTAATCATTTGTGTTTGGTTTAACAAACATTTATTTAAAAAATCGCGAGCTTTATTATATACAGTGACAGTTGAATAAAAAAATTGTAGTTAATATGTGTGCTTGCCATGGTTTGACCTCGTGGCTCTTGTTAATAAAAAGATAAGAAATGTATGTTTCACAATGCATTTATTATTATGTAAATAAAACATAAATTCTACTAGTACATTCTCAAATCGAAAGTTGTTGATTCACTCGTTTATATATACTAAACTGTCACCGCTTATAAATATTGCAACTGTCTTATTAACTATAATAATAATGAGTTTGCCATTTGATCATGAACATGTAGCAAGCATATTATTTTTAAACGACCGTCATTATAGCTTTTAAGCTGTTGAATCAAAACGAAAGGTTAATTTTAAAGTAATATTTATTATTTTCTTTCGGAAACTAACAACCTATATCACAAATTGTCACCTTGAAATACACCGACACAGGTATACATGGTATGAGTAACAATCCATTGCATAATAAAATAAAACAACATTGATTAATGGATAAATGGTCTAGAATAAAATGAACGTGCAGAAATGCACAACCAGCTGGGCAAACTGGATTTTTGATACATAAATTACAAGTTTTGATGCACTGCTTCGTGTTCATTTATAAACTAAATGCACCTTAAAAAATTGACTAAAGAATATTTTATTTGGCTAAAACAAAATGACTCCTTTTTTCCAAATTTGCCCAAGAGAATTTAGATCTAGCGCTAACCCAGAATTTCGTAATGTAAGAGTACCACATCTCGTGATAACGGGACAGAAAGCTGAAGAGATCGACAGAGAATCACAATTACTGATGGTCTAAGATCTTGGCTAGAAAAAAGCACAGCTGCTGCTAAACGCCAACGAGAGTGGAAATTGGAGGCGGGCTCATGGTCGCGTACTGCAGCTTTCATGGCAATTAGAAAAAACAAAACAGTGTATTAACTGTTTCAACGATGGTTGTCTGTTGACATAAATAAAATTCAAATAAATATCGTCTGTAATGATTCGTACAAGTAATGTGTGATTACCTCATTGCGATAAACATCCACACCGACATCCCCGTTAGTATTACGCCAACAATTGGTAAATCATAAGATTTTATAATTACATAAACAGAGGTGTGCTGCAGTGTCTGGTTTCCTGGAACACCGAACCGGAGTTTGCCGGTTTTTTATTGACATCATGCAACGTAAACTACCTCAAGTCAATGCTACTTTGATACATAAAACGGATTCTTATTGTGTTTTAATGTGATGTATAAAAGGTTGATGTTTGTGGTTCACGGTTACGACCTTATCTATGAGAACGTAAAGCCATTGACGTTTTCATAGACGGTGTCGCGCTTACATTTATCCGGGCGTTACATTTTATCCGGGTGATGTTTATGTGCAACTGTAATGCATAATATTTGGCACCAGTAGATCTCATAGTGATAAATAATATCTAGTAGTTAAATATGTTTCGTTTGTTGTCGTAATACGAGCGTTATAGTTAGAGTACATAATTATAATTTGCTGTTTCAGATTTGTGACCAAGTATAATACTAAGTGACGTGACGTGTGCGTGGAGAAAAAACTGTTTTACGACAGAAATTGTTTATGTCTGTGGGAAGCAAACATTTAACAATTGATGTATATATATATATATAGACATTTATATATAAACATACATAACCCCCGAATAAATGAAAGCGCGACAGTCGTAGCTGGTGCTAAATACCTTCCCCTAGATACGCGCACGCGCAGAAACGTCACCCGGATATTATTTAACGCCCGGATAAATGTAAGCGCGACACCGGCAACGGTTGGACATCGGCACTTGCTGAAGCCGAAGTAACAAGTCTGGAAATTCTCACTTTTCCCTCAACGTGACGCATGTCAAAAGAATTCTTCGTGCAGAGCAGATAACAAACAGCTGCGCATTGTTTCAACATCAGCATTAAGCATAGTACACCAACCTGTCCTCTCAAACACAAGCTGCACCATGTGGATATTATGTAAACGGCAAACAGAAACAAGATCACAATTTCAATCTTAGATTGAGAGCGGGGGACGAATAGAGAGGGGGAGAGAGAAGAGGAGAGACAGGGAGAGAGAGAGAGAGAGAGGAGGGGAAAGAGGAGAGGAGAGAGAGAGAGAGGAGGGAGGGAGGGAGGGGGGAGATGGAGTGAGATTGGTAGATGGGAGGGAGACAGAAAGAGAGAGAGATGGAGGGCGGGAGAGATGGAGGAAGAGAAGGACGGGGGGAGAGTGAGTGAACGAACGAAAGAGAGAGCAGGATAGGTAGATAGGTAGATAGGCAGTGATAGAGGAGCAGAGAGAAAGAGAGAGATGGTAGAAGATAAAGAGAGCGCGACAGAGAGGGAGAGAAGTGGAGACGGAGAAAGAGGGAGGTGGATAGGGAGGAGAGACGGAGAGGGAGAGAGCGAGAGGAAGAGGGAGAGAGAAAGGGGGTAAGTTATCCACAAAGGTCACTTCCTTCTGTACATTGACGCCTCGACGACCAATTGCCAATTGCTCTATTGTACATTGGCACGCTAAAAAGTTAATGATCCACGCTAATTAAAAAAAATGAAAAGAACATTGTCATTTGGGAATCGTCTGGGTAGATTATAGGGCTCGGTAATAATGTTGGGTGTGACTTTGTCCATGATATTACACTGGCAAATCTGTACGGCGACTATAATAGACAATACAATGCATCCAACGCATTTCCACCACGCTACCTGACGGATTATTTGGAACTAATAACGACACCCTCAATCTTCCAAATGTAGAACATTTGTGTCGGGTTTCATTCTTGTATCACAACATGCACGTTTATGTTCTAGTGCATTGTGTATCAGTACACATAAGCTGGAGTGTAATGTTTTGACAATAACGTCGACTAAGGTTCAACTTGGCACCCGAATCGTTCCCTAGAGAAGCTCTACACATTTCGCACAGAAAAAGCCCGCCATTTACGAATGCCATATGGAGCGTTATATACCAGCAGCTGCTCTTTCCGTGACAGCAACTGAACTCCACTAATTTACCATGTATAATCAGTAACTGTGAATGGGCTGTTGACTCAGACTAATTGTATGAACTATGTTTCTTGCCAAATTCGTGACTTCTCTTACATGATTTAAATGCCTAGGCCAACTTAACCCCTCGCTACCCTCCTGGATGTCGCACCCCTCCATTCGTCCTCTCCAGAGCACACCGCTCTGCTGTTAGTAGCGGGAGTCCAGTGTCATGTCTGATTTGTTCGCTCCATCTCTTCCGCGGCATTCCTCTTTTTCTTTGTGCTATGAAGTATTGTTTTAAAGATTTGTTAATGAGGCTTTTGTTTGGTGTACGGCAAACATGCCCAAACCACCGGAGACTTCTATGTTGACATCCGATGTATAGGCGGATCTGGGGTCCCGTGGAAACATGCCCCCCTAGACCTTTGGAATTTGGCGTGCCCAAAGAAATGTTTAATGGGCCCACGTGACCGTGCCTCCAAACAGTTTGAAATGTGCCCCCGTTACTATAATTTGAAGTACGACCGACGCGGCGGCAACAGTTTTTCGACAGCCTAATCTGACCTGGCCTAACCTCTCCACCTAACCTAATCTCTTACAATGTTCTACAACTGTCGACAGAGTCGTCCTTTCGGGGTCACTCTTGACCCTATGTCTCCAGCGTAACGTCGGCTCTTTGGATTTTCATTCTACCCACGTCTTCTGCTCTCCATGTTCTCTTCCATGGAATTTCGGTAATTTCAAAAGAAATACTAATATTCTTAACAACAATTGTGAAACTGTATTATACCTAGTGAATAATGCCCTAAAGAACACGACACTGTTCCTCATATCCGATGTCCCTTATACCTGTGGGTGTACAACACAGTACAGGCGTGAATGGCGATTTTAAAAGGAAACAACCGGCTTTTGTTGGGTCTATGTATTTAGAGAGTCAATAACAACTAATCATTAGCATCTATGATTTAAGAATATTACTCCAGCAGTTTACTAGAATAACCTTATCGAAGACACATAATGAAAATTGCCCGGACAGTGCCATTGTGATGGAAAGCCTGACGTCACCAATGCCTATTCTTCGCAGTTCGCCAGTCGCCGAACTGAGAATACTACTCACGTTTGCGTTGCTCACTCAGTAATCCATATATTTCGGCTAACCGTTTGTGTGCTATTTTAATGATAGTTGCTCAGCTGATTAAGCCACTTGCAGTGATGTACGTGTGCGTGCGTGCGTGCGTGCGTGCGTGCGTACATACATTGTGACATGTTTATGTCGACAGCCAACGGTCTGTCAACGTTCATCGGAATGGCATTACAATAACTATTACAAGTGTAACTCAGTTACTGAATCAAAGGGAATACGAGCAACACATATGAACAGGCATGTGCGTAAACATGTCGAGGCATCACAGCAGGCGTGGTTGGGGGTGTGTCTCAATATGTCAGCCGTCGGGAACTGTATGATTTCACTAGCATCTCCCACTTTAAAAGTAAATTTTGAGTAAACCACTGGTGTGATGTTGTTGACTGTAGTTGCAGGATCGTTATATTGCATTACCTCGTTTAGGTGTGTTAGGTCATAACAATTGTCTTTTTTGTTTCCATTTAAAGTTGACATTTTAAAGGGGGTGATCCTACTACCTGGAGCAATACAGCGAGAGTTCGTTGAAATATCAGTACGCTGATTGCCATGTACTTAGCAACATGTACAGCAATTCGTGAAGGAATGTGTGTCTTAAATAAACTAAGATACTCGTATGTCTGGCAATCGATAATTACGTATACACAACAATACAAACTTAACCATCACATGGTAACTTTCAACCTGTCGGGATAACACTTGTTTCAAGCAGTGTCCGACCTAGTTCTTAGATTGATTGAACACTACCTAATGAAATTATCGATTATAAATAGGAAGGATCCTTTGTTTGATACAACTTTTATAACACAACAACAAGAGGCACTTTCCACTATGTTAAGTACACCATATTCGCCGGATTTCACTGAGAAGGAAAATCCAAACGGGCGCAGTTAAACCCCGCAGTTTTCATAGACGAGTTCATCCCGCTTGGGCGAGTCCCAATTTTCGTAATCAGCGCTATCACGGTTGACGTCACCGCTGACGTAATCACTGTCATCTAGCCCCGCGTCGTCTGTCTTGCTGAGAGTGCTACAACTACTTCCCATCTGTGTATCACCTGCGTTGTCTTGTGTCCGTGTTGTATGAGTGTCGGGCAGAGTGTTACAGTAAATGGACTCGTCAGTGTTGTCGACGTCATATTTGACATAGACGTCCGGTTCGACACTGTTCGGACTGTCTATGTGTGTTTTTCTCGGCCTAGGCACGGGTAACATATATATGTTGTCGCAGGAACTGTCCGGTTGTTTCTTCTTGCGACAAGGATCAACGGACTCGCTGCTGCAACGCCTGCACGCCGGCTGAGAGTTCTGGTAAACTGCATCGTCTCCGTCTTCGTCCGCGCGATCCGTCGTGAGATACCCGCCATCGGCGACGGTGTTAGGGCGATGCTCGTCACCGTGTGTTGTCCGATGGTTTGGTCTGACACCAAGGACGCTGTTCTCATAGACAGACGCACCAGGCGCGTCGTCGCAGTGGAGATACTCCGAAGGCACCCCTGTCGCAGCACCATCTTGCTGTGGCGTGCACACGCACACGGGTGTCAAGTACCCATCCGTCGTTTCCGGCAGGCGCACCTTGCGGGTAGGTTGTCGTACAAACGTTGCCCCGTACGCGTAATCGTACGGGCTGCTCGCGGCAACGCACTCGTAATGGTTGCTACCAGGCTTCCCGTTTTTCGCATCATCGGGTTTTAGCGCGGGCCCGACGCCATATGCATAGTCATACGTCAACGCACCAGTTGGATTCGAATTCCCGGGTTCACGCGGTCTGTCGTCCGTCCGAGCACAGGCCGCTGCTCCGTCGACGTCGGCGTCTTCGTACCAGTGTGAGGCATACTCCCCGTCTATTACGTATTCGTTCCCTCCGACATCAAAGCGAGACGGATCTGTCCTGCCGAGAGCGGGTGAGTCGTCAGTGGACGATTCCTGAACGCCAGACGCACCCGAGAGCACAAGGATAGAGTCGTCGACCTGGTCAAACTCGGACAGGCCGATGTAATTGTTCTGGGTACAGCTCCGCGGTGCGTCCATCCTATCATCGAGAGAAAGCCGCTTGCGACGGAACCGCACCACGGCAATGACCGCACACAGCAACACCAGCATCACGACAGTTGCGCTGCCTAGCAGACTGCCTAACATAACGGGTGTGGCGTCATTCGCCAGTTTGTCGTGAAGTGGCGCCACCGGCAGTGTGCCGTTGTCGTCTGCAGAATTGTCTGCAACACAAAACGTAGTGTACGTTACTGGCTGTGTCTAGACAGCAATTATAAACACTTTCTTACATTACAAGTAGCTGTATTGTGTACACGATATCGGTTAAATGTTTCAATCATAATAGTATTCATTGTATATGGACCATGGCGAAACGAGACAACCACACGACTAAGACGCCTTATTCTTGGATAATAATACGTCATTCTTATTATAAATTGTTTTTAATAAACACATTAAAACATAGCAATTAAGTCAACACCCGTAAACATAAACTGTGCAAGATGCTTGTTCCCACGAAATGACATTGGCCATAAAACTATAATATTAATATATAGGACTCATGACATACTTGTTAAACAAGTGACGCCATCTGGCGCCAGACTGTTGCCAGCGAAGCATGCGCAGAAGTAACTTCCAAATGTATTTCCACATACGTGGCTACACGTATCGTTACGTTCCGCACACTCGTCGACATCTGAAAAACAGCATAACTCTGTTAAAGCACATAGCACGTATATAACACTGACCTTTAATTTACTGTTAATAAAATGACTTTTATTACCATAAATTAAAACTCAAATATATGTAGATTTGTCGTCTGTGCATTATAACTTGTTTACCTCGTGACTAATAATGGTGTCATATGTTAATTTACATGTGCGCACGCACGAACGAACACACGCACAGATACACACGCACGCATACACACACGCGCGCGCGCGCACACACACACCTCAAATCAAATAATCAACAAAAAGCATTACGTTCTCAAGGTGTTTAATTGATTCTGATGATAAGGCCATAATAATGTTATAAGATTGTTACTTATGTACGTTTAAGTAGCCTGGTCAAAACATATAATTGATGACAACAAACCCTCTATAAGTGTGCGTGCGTGTGTGTGCGTGCGTATGAGTGTGCGTGTATGCGTGCGTGTGGTTATCTGTGTGTGTGTGTGTGTGTGTGTGTGTGTGTGTGTGTGTGTGTGTGTGTGTGTGTGTGTGTGTGTGTGTGTGTGTGTGTGTGTGTGTGTGTGTGTGTGTGTGTGTGTGTCGCGCATGCGTGCGTGCATGTGTGCGTGTGTCTGCCTACCTGTTTCACACCTGATTCCCGTCAGCCCGCCCGGACAGAGACATCTAGTGAGGTTTCCATGAGTGGGATCAGCGCCACACACGCCGCCGTGTTCACACCCGTCGGGACATACGGCTACAAAAACACCACACTTAATTACTCCATATCACGATAAGTAATTGCAGCGAGCGAGGACGGATGTTTCCCAGAAAGTTCGAGCGTTGGCTCAAACCATCTTTCTAGACGCCTCTGTCCCCATTATCATATGTAGTTCTACTAGTTTTATCCCACATCTTTCTTCAGACAGTTAATGAAATTGAAAGTTTGTCTCTCGGTTGTTCTTCCATGCGTTGGATGCCATGGGATGGTCTTAGATGTAATTCCATCCTTGTGCCTAAAGCAATATCCCGCATACCTCAGTGTACACAGCTCTGTATATGTCAGATTTCCTTTCCAGTCAATATTACTTACGAAGCATATGAAACAAAGAACAGCCTAAACAGCAACACGCATATATTATGCTACTATAGGGTAGGGTGGGGCAAGGAACCCCGTGGGATAAAAATCCCCCTTGCGTTTCCTAAACTATACACGCTTGATGTATGTATCTGGTAGACAAATGCAATTGTGCCACTAAATGACTATTCTGACCGAAAAACTGATACATGTGAAATACACGTTTAGAAAATATCTGCATTTTAAGTTTTCTTGCATGTTTGATGTAATATTTTTGTGTTTGTAATGTTTTGCTGAAAATTTGGGATTATGCTAAATATCGTGCAACTGTTGTCATATTTATCATTGGTGTATATAGCTTCATTCAATATTATAAAATGAGACGATAATTAGCATTAGCGTGGGAATTGACATGTCTCTAGATCATACATGCTGGGGGCAAGAGGCCTCCCTACAGTGCGGGACAAATCGCCCCCGTGGATGTCGTGCCCCACGTGAATTGGTCAATAAATATACATAATCACAAATAGATCATTCTTAATGTATCTGAAGCGTGCTTAAAACGCCCCTTAGAACATTAGCATGGGGCAAGACGCCACTTAGAACAATATTTTTAATTAATAATTATTAAAGTTATTGTTGTCAAATGTCCCTTATTCTTTGGTAATAGGTAGAATAGCTTCACGCCAATCGTATGAAAGCACCAGGGCGTCAAAATTACAAGTTTATGAATAAATATGCCCATTCTCCCTTAAGGGGGGCTCCATGCCCCACCCTACCCTACTGTCACAACGAAAGGTGTCAATATCGTCGTCATACTTACGCCGCGTGCAGTTGCCGTTGTCGTCTTCCGCCCAGCCCGGGCAGCACACTCTCTCCACGGCGACGTCAGAGATCACCACAGAGACGTTTCGGTAGCAGAGTTTTGTCCTGCAACAACAAAGCACACGGACGTGACTAAATAGTCCAGTTGTGGAGATTGCCCTGTTTACGTGTGTTACGAATTGCACAATGTTTCTTTGTATAATAGTGCCTATGGTAAAGCTTTACTGGTCACGGCATAGGCCTTCCAACTTAACACATAATGCATATTGGGGCTTAAAACAATTAGTACGAATAACCAATCCGTGGACCGACAAAACCAGGCACAGCACTCATCACCATTACAAGCTTAAACTCATTTCCGCGCTGACCATTTCATCTCTCCAGTCACGGCAGGTCAAATATGTCCACGTAGTGCGAACGTAAAACCGCAGTGGCGCCCTCTGGGGAGTGACTCACCAGCAGCTGTCGCCAATTAGACCCTACAGCTAACAAAAAGAAACGCCCGATAAAGGGAATGTAAAGCGACAGTGGCTCACCACTCGACTCGCCAACTGTTTCCACTTTTCTCCGACAGTTAAAAACCATACATGGTGAGCAGCAAGCAAGCCATTAACTCTAAATATAACTTTCATTGTGTGTCAATGCATCGCCTGTTTGTAGAGCAGTGGTGGATTAAGGGGTACGGGAATCCTAGGCTAATCGTGGATTCTGAGGCCACCGACTACAGGGGATGGGCATTTTTAAACAACAATATACTTTGAAACAAACATTTAAAATTATTTTCTTGCATATTTTCAGGTTCCCCAACTAACATGTAATGTTTTCGTACAATTATGATATGATTTTATTTTAGTTATGGGTAAACTAACGTTATTGTAAGGTTAGGAATCTTTCCGCACATAAATGTTTTTTTATCGTAAGCTATCTGAAACCACACGACCAGTTTGTCTTCAAGAGGCTGAGCGACACGAAGTGATCAAAGCATTCAGATGCCATATAAATGGTAGCAAAACGTTATTCCGCCATTTATCTGCGGTCGATAAAACCCGTGACGACGATTTCGATAACGTAAAGACCCAATCCAAGACAAACACTCGCAAAGAATGTGAAGCAGCTCGATACCGCTGAATTTGGAACGTATGAATGTGACAAGAAAATGTTCCAGAATCCGAGAAGAAAATGTTCCAGAATCCAACGTTGAACATCATCAAAATTAGCTATATTTACTGCAGCAGTTCAGTAGATGAACTAGAACTCAGGCGAGTTGCTGAACAGCTAGTTAATGCGCATCTACCCGTACGACATGAGGGAAACTGTCCGTCAACGTCGTGTAATTTGCATTTCTGCCGCGCACTCCAGTATTAAAACACGCATGCTACTTCAAAAAACCAACGAAGAACATGTTTTATGGTTACCTTTTTGACACTGCATATGGCCCAGAATAGGATAAATGTCCTTGTGTTCGTATCAATTGAAAGCAACATGTTCGAAAGTGTGATGATTTCGCGCTACGAACATTCCAAAACATGGTATTTTGAATACAGATTTGCTAGGCATATATATGTTTTCTTTTGTACATGAGTATGGGCCTCGAGTGCTCGGGGCCCTGTAACACATGCCCCAGTTTCCCCTTTTGTAATACGCCATTGAATCTAAGGAAGCTACTGAACATGGAAAGGGGCGTATGGGTGTCAGCACCTGGAAGGATTTACTATAGAGTTATAAAAAGACATCAAGAACTGGGGAAAACATCCTTAAAACATCCTTAAAACATCCTTGGTTTCTGTTTACATCACGTACGCAGAGGTGCGAAGTTATACTGCAAAAAAGTAGTAAATATACGTTTTTTTATGATGCGAGTAGATGAGGGTCTGGCGCCATGAGTCTCCAGCTGCAGTCAGGTGCGGAAAAGGCGGGATAATGTTTTACATTTAGGGTATATACTGTACTTATCTTAGAGCACTATAGTTGGATTACAAATTTGTAATTATTTTAACCCTTGACATTCGCCAACTTTGGCAAGATTTAAAATAGGGTCAAAGTGGTACCATAAAATATTGACCTGGCGGAAGATATATATATATATATATATATATAGAGAGAGAGAGAGAGAGAGAGAGAGAGAGAGAGAGAGAGAGAGAGAGAGAGAGAGAGAGAGAGAGAGAGAGAGAGAGAGAGAGAGAGAGAGAGAGAGAGAGAGAGAGAGAGAGAGAGAGAGAGAGAGAGAGAGAGAGAGAGAGAGAGAGAGAGAGAGAGAGAGAGAGAGAGAGAGAAATAGCGCGATAGAGAGAGAGAGACAGACAGGCAGTTAGGCAGGCAGACAGACAGACAGAGAGACAGAGAAATAGAGAGATACAGATGCAGAAAGAGAGAGAGGGGGGAGAGGGGGGGGGGAGAGAGAGCGAGCGAGCGAGTTAACAAGAAAAGATAAGAAGCCACCAATGAAGTAACGTGGACCTCACCCCGCTAGGGAACAAGATGACAAGAAGTGAGTATTCTTGTACCAGACGTCAAACCAACCTGTATTTGGTACACACGTCGAGCTTGAACCAGCTGGTACAGCGGACCTGTTCCCGGACCTTACAGACGTAGGAGGTCCGCCTCAGAACGGTCCTGTTGATATACATCACCTCCTCGCACACGTGTCTACAACAGAACCGTTATCGTAATACTTAATTCATGTGATAGCGATTTAGCAGCTAATAGTTGCATCGATATAACTGTAACGATATTCCCCACCAGCACATATGTTCACATGTAGAAACACTGATAATAAAATAACGTATTTTGTAATCAGTAACTGGAGAATTGTAAGCAATGCATTGAGATCGTCGTCGACTAGACTACATTATGTAACCAAGCAACAGGTTACTGTATTGAAACAAAGCCCCTGCTACGCACTTGGTGCCAGACCGGATTCTACCCTGTAACCTGTGAACTACAGATGTGGCGGTAGCGGAAGTAACCTAAAGTAATCTCTATCTTAGTACACTTTCCGTGTGATATTTTGAAAATTGTGTAGTAAAGTATACCATGTGTTGACTGTTGTAATATACCAAAATTACACAAATGACAGAGTACTAATGGTATTGTAAATACATTTTAATAGATCATAAGATATGGCTACAGAATTTACCAACATTTTAAAGACAGTGATTTTAGTGGGGATATGACAAAACTATGGTGAAATAAATAAATAGATAAATCGTTTTGTTTCACCAGGCAAAGGTACGCTTTATAGTCAAACTAATGTATATGTACTTGATTTTGTCATTGAAAATAGCGTTAGAAGGATATATGCAAGAAAAACAGTTTAGGTTGGTCTCATTGAGGCATGCAGTATTTCGCAAACATGTGTGCCTATTTAAGCCTGTATTAGTGGTATTGACGTAGATTATGCGTACGCTATAGGAGTTGACTGGTGGTTTTCGATCAACGTAACGCTAAAGGTCGACAAATGTACAACAGGTGTTTAGCAATACGTCAACAAGTTGGCGACGTCACAGACGTGGCACAATCAAACGCGATGTTGCCTAGCGTGTTTGCATGCGAATGACTAGTCAGACAGCGACCGTTTCGGGTTTCACAGCACAAGAGGCCATTGTGTTGTGGTTAGGCTGCTATAAAACCAGCGACGTCGGAATTTTGACGAAAGGACCTTTGTTTTCCGGGTGAACGCTTTTTCGATACCACGATATTTGATCTGTGTCCTTTCTTTCGTGGAGATGCGCAGATACACGGATACATTTATTCAGAGTGACAAGCATGAACGTAAGACAGACTGACGTTCGAACAAATGCACGCTCTGGTAGTGAAAGTCGATTTGGGGACAATTGCATCCTCCCGTTGTCTGTGCGTGTCCTTTTTTGCATGTTGGAAATTACTGCTTCAATTCATCCTCCATTTGTTGTGTCTGTTGGAAGCATTGGTGATCATGGTCCTCCAAATGTCAAGGATGGGTGTGTTCGTGCGTGCGTGCGTACATGCGTATGTGCGTGCGTACGCATGTGTGTGTGTGTGTGTGTGTGTGTGTGTGTGTGTGTGTGTGTGTGTGTGTGTGTGTGTGTGTGTGTGTGTTGCACTCCTTCCGAACTAGGTTGCTGGACTATCAAGTCTTTATATTCTTGTCAAACTGTGCATCTTTTCGCTCATTATCTTTCCATTGTCACAAGGTATTCTAACTATTGCTGTCTCTTACAAATGTCCTATAAACTATGCATGATGTTTCCAAATGTTGCTCATGTTCTTCCTTTTCGCGTCTCACATATTCTGTAAATACTAAGTACATGCTTGCCTGTGAACAAGAACATCGAATTATTGCAGTTCGCGTCATCTTATCATACTAAGACGTTTTTTCATATCGGCTAATTGATTGTTCGAGGTTCTAAGGACCTTTTGCTTGGTGATGTAATCACAACTTTCAACGCCTACACGTCTTCAGTCGAAGTTCGGCAGTGAGGTAAGGCTCAATGTGTCACACCCACGTAGAATATTGAGATTAACAAAGCTCTCAAGAATCGCATTTTATATTAATGAGATGTGCTTGTCTTGTCATACTAACTTTAATCTAGCTACTATTGCTGGTTTAGGCCCGTTATAGCTACATGTTTTCCCGTTGCAGCTACAGGTTGGGGGAGTAATTACTTAAGCATTGCAACTAGTCCCATTATAGCTACTTTCTAGATTCTATTCCTGGACCAAGGGAGACTCAATTATGCGAAAGGGGATATATTCCAAATACTCAGTATAAAATATGTGAATTTCAAAGTGTGTGCCACTCAAACATTGCACAGATTGTCTCCAGAAAAGATATCGAAATAAAGTCACATTGTTTGGCTAGGAAATAGTCACAGAAAATAAAGTCACAACATTATTTTGCTTGAAGACTATGTTGTGCATTTTAACTGATAACTCAGCTATAAAATGTGATGATTAAAACAAATACAATAACCTCGACCTACACATTGTCATGGGCAATTGAGCACAAGACGTTTGATTTAACAAGAAAGTTTAATTTCATGTGACTTGTGAAGTGTTTCCTACAATTTAGAGGTTACTACTTTATAAATCTCAGTGCAAACTGAAATAGTTAATGCTCCCACTTTCTGTCCCCTCCTGAATTGTAGAATTAAACAAGAAGCTATAACGGGACTAGTTTGACTGGCAGGCTTAACGAGTAGCCAAATTGGGAATCAAAAGTAGCGGCAACGGGTAGTAGCAACAATTCCGACTAAACACTTGGTGGTGTTTCCGTGTACTGCTCGCTGTGTGAATATGAATCACGCCACTCTGATATGACGGACAGCGGTGCGTTGTTTGTCCTGGCACATATGTCAGCAGGACAGATACATTTTTATATGACACAAATTCATCAACTGTACACAGGTTAGTTATGTTAGTTATGTTAGTTATATCAGTTATGTTAGTTATGTTAGTTACATGTTAGTTATGTCACACCGCATGAGACAAACCTGTTCAGACATGTCATAGATGGGTTACTCACGCTGTTGTAAAAACCACCCTAAGATCCGAATTATACACAACGGATGATTCCAGAGTCCGTGTGCACTTCCATGTAGGTTTGTTAATGCTAGAAGGATATAGCGGGTACATATAGAAACGTGCACAGCATATCGGTTACCGCAGTATGCTTATATGTGTTAATTAAGCGATTCGAATAGTCTTCTTTTCACTTATCGGAGTCTGCTTTGTGATTCCGATTGTTGCGAAGACATGCCGTTTCGCAATGAGATAATAGAAACCATTTAGGAGGTCATTAAATAATCGTGTATTATACTGAGGTACGGTATTTGCAGTAATAACGTGAAATTTTATGAAAATATCCGCGACTGTCTGGCTTAGACAGATAATAATATATTTCACATAATTATAATATCACCCCGTGGCTATTGTTACACACAGTTCTAGCACTTGACAACCTCCAGTTACTAACTTGGTACAATGACATCACATCTATAAGGATAATGTGGAAACAACACTGTTGTAATATACAATCATTATGTTACACTATATCGATTCTAGATGTTTACGCACGATTAAATGAAGATATACGAAAGCGTAGCACTGCATACACCAAGGGCAACATGGCTATGTGGTACATTTGTACAGCTCAGGAAGAGAAACGTACAAAAATAGGCTGCTGGTGTTAGCAGAGTTCGACACCCGTGGCCAAGTATACAGTCACTAAGCCAGCATCACCCCGGTTGTTATGTCTTTGTAATGTGCCGACTTGGGATATCGTTGGCATAGGGTGCTTGCACGAACGTATAAAGTATACAGTCACTAAGCCAGCATCACCCCGGTTGTTATGTCTTTGTAATGTGCCGACTTGGGATATCGTTGGCATAGGGTGCTTGCACGAACGTATAAAGTGTATCCCTCGGTTTCCTTTCACGGCAGATATATTTATTGACTGTGTTCTCACGGGGTCGCGCCAGCTGTTAAATAGGTGATAAACGGTTTAGCAGATGGTCAGTGTAATAGCTATTTGTGGGCTGGAATCTTTCCCTGCGAACATCGGAGCTGTCCATATTTAAGTTATGTCAACTAGTTAAATAGAAAAGTTTATATTTAGACGCTGACTTAATAAAGTAAAGTAATGTAAAGTAAGGTAAATTTATTTCCTCATCCAGATGATACAATACAATTCAAGAGCAATGTAACACAGATGAGGTGGCTACCAGAGAAGTATAACTTATCGAGCTGGTAGCCAATTAAATCAAACTCATATAGTGTACTCCCACATACATAATGTTACGTATATAAAGATTAATGACTTCCGTAAATTAAAGCTATAGATATTGTACCAATATAAGAGAATTCAAAAGCGAATTCCTTACTTTATGCTTAACAATATTTAGCGTTTTCGAATTTTTAATGTCTACGGGTAGTTTATTCCAAAGTCGAGCCCCTATTACGTTCTCTCCAGTTCTATAATTACACCTAGGTATATATAAATTGTTCTCCTGTCTGGAACTTCTGGTCATGAACTCACTATTACATTTATAAAATTGGTGGAACAGACTAGGAAGTTGATTCGTACGCTGTTCATACACAAATATTAGAACATTTAGTTTAAACAGTTCATGAACTTTAAGTATATTAAGTTCCCGATGCAAGGCAGTGGCATTGTCACGACGGTTACGCTTTGCTAATGTTTTAAGTAATATAATTTAAAGAACTTGTATTTTAGTTAAGTTAGTTTTATTTACACTTACACTTGACTTACACTTTTAAATGCAGAGAAAATAGTCAAAGCTATCTAGTGTGCATTGGCGTCGGAACGTGTTGAATATTGGGGGCTGAGTCTCTCCGAAACCTCAAATTGCACCCCCCCCCCTGATGCTCGCCAAAACCCACATCGAGGATCTCCAAAACCTTCTATTTGGACCCCATGGAGGCTCACAAAAACCACCTCACGGCTCTACATATTAGGGGCTAGTCCTGTCTCCAGCACCCCCTCCCCTAAAAAATTGGAGGGCTCAGTCTCCCAATGCCCCCGTTCCAACGCCTATGCTGTATGCTGTACTGCATGTTGATGTAACACGCTAGTGATCATTTCACGTTCTGTTGTCCCTTAATCACTTACACTGGAATGTGTATCTGTTTGATCCTCCATGATATGAACGAGGTGAGGTCTAGCCACAGACATAAATATAACATGTCGTTAGTAGCCTATGCAGGGAAATGATTAATTATGTAACTCTGTCGGTTGAGCAAACTTGGGCCTGTTTTATTGCAACGCAGTGCAGGTGAGGATTATCAGTTGTACACGTGCATGCTACGGTATATATACTACTCGGGCATATCTGGATTGTCTCTTTCCATAGCCACCGACGATACGATGGATGCCTTCAGTTATGTCTCTCACTGTAGTCGAAGTACCGTGGATGTTGAACCTACCGAGCTATACAAGGACCATCGAGGTCTTTTATTACAGCATCATTCAGGATCGATGTATCCTCTTGAATATAACTTTTAAAAATATATATCCGTTGGAGATGATTGGTGTTAGCACTTACTGTCATGTGTTAATGCCAATCTTCATATGTTATTGTTGGTCCTAGGTAATCTGTCTTCCATTTATTTCATAACACTCGCCGACTTGTACCTGGGAACAGCGGGTCTTCTCTTCGGCTGTGTCTCAAACGGCAGACAAAGATGTCGTCAACGTGGTCCTGAATTTCTTGACGATTCTATGGACATGTCTTTTAAAATGTTCACAATAATTGTCTTCCACATCAACGGGCGCTTTGTAAGACAAGTAATCATTCTGATTATCAGAGCAAAGACAGTATACACTAACTATGTTACAACAGGAGAGCTTTGGAGCAGGAAACCACACACATTCACCAAATGCCGACACACAAGTGTCACCATGACCTCCCGCAAGCAAGATTTACCTATATACACAAGGGATGGTCTAAGTGGCGTAGAAAGCTAGGACTTAATAGCACTAAAACCGTTTATTGTACCGAACTGGAATTATTTGTATACGTTTTTTACATTTACGAAAGCAGGCGATTACGTTCACTCAGTATAATTATCAGTTATCTTAATATAATTATCACTTATAAATAATGATTGTACAACACGAGGCAAATAGTGTTTGATTCAGTAAAGAAAAATGGTTTGCGGGCAATCCTGAT
>OZ023218.1:47565240-47605240 GCA_963995525.1 Escarpia spicata
TATGCAGATAAATTATTAAGTTATTCTTACTTTTTATCGTTTTAGTACACAATGGATGGATCATAAGGTCACACGAAGATTGTCTATCTCTACATATACTCTGGAAAACCGCCATGTCAATTTACATAATGTATCCTTCTAATTATCCCTGCGGTATGGGTTCACTGACATTTTAATGTCTTATTCTATATTGCACGGTTTTAAATGTGTTACGTGTTATTTTATCCTGAGGTATCGGTGTTCCATTTTTGGTTAACTTAAAAATCAGTATAGCGGTTATTATCGCTCAGTTGCAGCCTGCACTTAGCAGCAACTACGGCTCTTTTACAGCCGCTAGAGATTAAACTGTCGTGTATCCCAAGGTTTGCGTGGAAAGCCAGCTTAGATTGCGAAATCACTGTATATGATATCCTCCAATGACGTATGGTGTTGACGTAATCGTTTACTAGGCCTAAGTGTGTAGATGCAATGTACCAATTAGGCCTCTACTTTGAAATATAATTTCGCAATCAAGCAGATGGAAATTAGCTATGTATACCAGGTGATTGATTACGTAGGCGCAACCACTGCCACAATTTGGCGCTGTGCGTCGGTTAAACCACTAAGTTGTTGATGTGTCATTGAGTCACGATATGATTCATTGTTATATCGCAGAACAGCAACATCGCAACGTGCGGTGTTGATTTTACGATAAATACCATCTCATGTTTCGTGTCCCACATCTGCGATTGTCGTGTTACCTTGTGGTAGCTCGGTAAATACGGGTTTTCCGAGAACGTCTGTTATCGTTCTCTCTCTCTCCCCCTCCCTCCCTCCCTCCCTCCCTCCCTCCCCTCCCTCCCTCTCTCTCTCTCTCTCTCTCTCCCTCTCTCTCTTTCCGCTCTCTCCTCTCTCTCTTTCTCCTCTCCCTCTCTTCCCTCTCCTCACCTTCCCCCTCTCTCCTCCCCCTCTCTCTCCTCTCTCTCCCGTCTCTCTCCCTCTCCTCCTCTGTCTCCCTTGCTCGTTCTATCACTAATTCACTCACACACACACAGGTGTGTGCCTGCAAAACCACAGAGATGGAATAGTTATCAACCGAGCGATGAATGCTTTTAAGTGCTGTCCATATATATACACACAAGCACTCATAACACGCAGTGGACTCGTGCATGATTTACGAGACATGTATACTCGCGATGGTTCTTCGAAATGTTAGCCCCGATGTCCGACGCCTGTCAACCCATTAGTGTTATGGAGAAAACCTTCTGATAGGCCTCGTGCAGGCTTCAAAGGATAACTTGGGTAACCATGACCGCCCTCGCTGGGAAACAAGATATAAGAACCTCCTAAGCTTCCCACCTCCCCTCCCCATACGATGAGTGCTGCTAACACGTGGCCGCCCCGGGGAAACGTGGACCACCTGGCGCCCGTAACTCAAAGTGGCAGGGTTATAAAGACTGTGGGTTTGTTTCTCTTCGGTCTGTGTTGACGGTCGCCTCCTGTGAAAATATCTCCAATGACGCTAAGGAATTTCCGCCACTTCTGCAATGAAGTTTGCCCAGTGCCGTTCCCGTCTTTCCCCAGACTCCACCCGGACTCACATAGGCCCCTTCCCTCTCAGCAAGTGTCAACATTTCTCCGAGTGTCTTCTTTCATGACTATCGATAAACACGTCACGAATGTCTTGAATGGTTGTTGTTATGCAATTAAGCAATATTTTATAACTACATAATGGGCATACTGTCAAACGTGTAAAAAGCAACACTGGAAAAGGTGACTGGAAAAATGCTTCAGAGTCTTTAATATAAATTAAGTCGCATTGTTTTTTGTTTTCTGCACTGCGTCTGTGCAAACATGTTATATTGTCAATGCATCTTGGCAACAAACGATGACAGAATACAAATTAAAAAAACACTGCTAAAGTTAAATGTATTTCCTTTGTGGTAATTCAGTTACCTGTAGGAATAGCAGCTTTTGGCAGAGCTTAAAGAACCTCAAAGAATCCACAACAACACTGCAATCAACCAGCAGGTGCAATTCGATCGCCTAGCTCCACCTCCGGCGTGTTCCAATTTTACGGCTGAGTAAACAAGGGTAACGTTTACTGGCAGCAGGTGCCTAACTATAGCCATGATCACGACCAGGCATTTATAGTGAATTCCTCCTAAGGACTAGATCTTCGAATTCTATATTCGGTGATCACAACGGGCAAATTTAAAGAAGCGATTATTTATGTTTGGCTTAGATTACATGTGTGAAAGCTCCATAAAAATAATCTTGTATGCCAAACGATGCTGCATAATAGAAACGCATAGGCGCATAATTAGCACTGTGCCTATTGACAAATATTGCAAAGCAGGAGATAGATTGGAGTGGTCAAAGCAGAAGCAGATTTTATTTAGTAACCATTACCATTGTTTGCAGTGCATGCGTGCATGGGAACTGTTGTGTGCCGATTACTCATGCGTCTGAACTGGTGGTTTTGTCAAACAGGTAAACATAAACTTCCTGTATAGTCTATTAATGTATGGACTTTGTGGAAACGGCATGCCCTTTTGCGTCTGACCCTGTGGCATTGTTTCGTCAATTACAAAAACATTCAGTTGCGCAAATGAATTATCCGACATCCCATGCATATATGCTCTATCATACATGCTGGTAAGGACCGCATGCCTCAACAAAGTTTGTTAAAAGAGATGGACCACTATATTTACTGTACGTTCTTTCCCTTCTGTGGTTGACGTCTGTGTCAACGGACAATGTCATCTGCTGGTCCTTGGTCTGACGGTGTTGGTGTCACTGTCACTGCTAGTGTGAAGCATTGACGCTAGCGTGGTCTATCCATTATAACAGCACTCCGGGTTTCAGGTGGGATGATTTTAGATCTGGTCTGCGAACATCGTTCACGCGAAGATGTGGTAGACTTGGTGTTACTTTTCCGTCTTACAGCTTCCCAAAGAAGACGTATTTGGAACATATGTTCTCCATCTTGCGGACCTATCCAGGACAGCGTATTTGTCGATGGTACAGCCTATTGATGAGTGGCCATGGGCCTGCTCTAGCGAGACGTTTTTCGTCCGCGATGTTGTCAAACTAGCGAATGCGCAGTGCCGTTCTGAGACAGCAATAAACGCCTTCTGGAAAGTGTTCAATCTCCTCTCTTGCATGGCGTACGTTGGCCAAGTTTCACAGCTATAGAGTACGTTGTTTCACGCACAAACACTCGTCTGTATATATACTTGTATATGTCCGCAGTGATCATTGGCGGTTAACGGAATGGGGAGAGGTGTCCGCAGTGATCATTGCCGGTTAACGGAATGGGGAGAGGCAAGTCAGAAGGACTGCTAGCTGACGAAAAGGCCGAACAAATGCATGTATATGTTTTTATTCATAATAACAATAACGCAGCGTGCCGCAGAACTCTGAACTCGTTCAACTTGAAGATACGATCTCACGGCGCTGTTATCTACAATGGTATATTAAATCAAAATGCCTCTTGCGAAACTTCGCACTGCTCTTGTGGTAGACTTGTACGTCTGACAACTTGCTGACAACTTGTTGGAGTCTTAATCGAGGTCGAAAGTTTTAATTTATTATCCTGTGGAGATTGTAACTACCGACAGTCGCACGTAGCCTGCAAAATAGGGACGACTGGTAGATAAGTATGTTATGATAAGTTTTCAACATTTACCGGGTAATTGGTTTGACGTCATGGCTGACCGGCAGAGAAACACATAGATGGGTGGATAGCTTGGGACATTCCTACACGCCCATTTGCTCCTGGCCCCCCAAAGGCAAAAACTAGTCGTTATTTGTTCACTTGTGGTACTGATGTATAGTGAGCGTCGCACCAACAAATTAATATTTAAAACTGACAGCCTATTGCCGCAAGGAAGCAAAATTAATGCGCTTCAAATAATTGATGCTGACTAAGTGAGGTGTCCCCATGTTCATCGTAGAAACATCATAGTTTTAATTTTGTGCGTGATTATTTTCAATTAACTTTAGTGACATAACCATAATAAGTATCAAAGACGTCAACCTTCGTGTTTATTGTAATTTAATACATTTTCAATAGCCTAGAAAAGGTGCATTTTCATGTTTTGCCCAGTTGGATCCTCGCCTGTACTATAGCACATTATTGTGTAGGCAAGATTATTTGCCTAATGTATGACATGTCTGGATACAACGTGGTTGGCGTAGGCCATTCCAGGAGGCCGGCATGGGGGCACGTGCCCCCTAGACCTTTTGAATTTGACCACCGCGCCGTAGCATATGCCTGTACTAGAGTGGAGAAACCTGTTGAATGTGCACTTCGGAAATGGTTAACGTCGCTGCGAAAAATTTTCAACAGCATTCCCCGGCCGCCAGTGGGGTTTTTGGCGAGCCTCTAGGGCGGGTGCAATTAGAGAGTTGTGGTCCCCTAGACTACCCCCCTCTGGATCCGCCCCTGGTTGGTCTCTGAATAAATCAAGGATGCATATATACGTTTGTCTTCACTGGTCCTTACACGTTCTGCAATGCTGTGACATGCTAGCACTGGGGATCTATTCAGTCCTTAATGGGTATTTAGTGGAATATGAATGGAGCCTATACGTGGCATGCGTAGCCACAGCTTGAGAAGGTTTAAATACAGCCTAGCTATGACACCTCTGTTACCTGCGTAATTACTAACACTGTATCAATCAGCACATTTTGGAGATCTGACTACTAGATTTGACAAGATTTACAGCACGTCCTTGTTATGGTGGGCACATTTTGACAACGGGTATATTTACGGTCACGTCACTGTACTATAGTATATACATGATACAAGAGAGTTCTGGAACCCGACGACAACGTGAACTAGCCTGGGCAACTCGTATATGGAGTTGTAAACACTTACTCGTTCATGAAGATCTTCGCCGGTTCGTCGTGAATGTATTCCATGCCGACGACACAACTCCACAAGGCTGCGACGACTGCAGCCAGTAGAACTGTATCCATATTACATCCATAACGTGTGAATGTCCGCCGATGGAGCATTTCTCCCGGCCTTCTGGCGCGCCGCGTCGGCCCGTGTTTACCGCCGTCAGCCAGCCACATTCCCATCAGAGGCCAGGCGCTGTGCTGATGTCAGTACCACCAGCGAAATATTTTTTTTCCGGCGCAACAGGAAACTAGTATGGAAGTGATGTGTGGAAGTGCGACAGACTGGCACTACTCTACGGCCGCAGTGAGCTGCGCTACTTGCTGTTTGTTTGTATCTTGCATAGCCGCCCCCAAACTGCGCTTAGCGAGTGGTTGGCGGAGCGGTGTTATACAGCGGTACGGGGTCACTCTCTCTATGTACAGGCGGGCAACACTTATAACTATGTGACATGAACGCAACCGGGAAGTGCGTGTGGTCGTTTTGCGGATAACGCACATAAACATTGTTTAGGAAACTAAATATATATTTGTTTACATGGTTCGGTACGATCATTGCGTGTGTGTGCGTACGCGCGCGTGTTTGTGTCGTAGGAGCGTGTTTGACTCTGTACGAGTGTGCGCTTTTGTGCAATCAAATGCACTATGACAGGTTTATTCGTTCACCCTTTTATGTTTGTAAGAACTAATAATGTTTTCGATAAGAAATGACCAAGAATGGAATCTATGTAATTAGTACTGTACCGAGGATTGAAAGCGTGACTCCGGGGAGTGACACCCCGTCTGTTAGTGACGAGTCATTCAACGTTATTACAAGCGACACGATGAAAGACATGTGACCCCGGAGTTGACCTCCCAACACCGGGGCATCAGGCTTCAATGAAGACACCGCCGAGCTTCTAAAGTCTCGGTCGTGAAGTTACTGTGTGAGGGGGTAGACGGGGTACACGAATAGATGGGATAGACGGGGTAGAGTGAGTCGCAGGAGTAGACGGGATAGACGGTTTAGATGGGGTAAACGTGATTAACGGGGTAGACGGTATACAGGGGGTATACTGGCTTAGACACTAGACAACGGGGTAGACGAACTTTTTCATTCATACAGGTTGTGTAGATTTTTATGTAATTTGAAACGTTCCAAAAAAGTTGTACTTGAAACGTGTTCTGCTGCTTGCAGCGTGGCTTAGCCAAATACAGGTTTTGTAAGGAACAAAGTTTTCTAAATAAAAATATTTAGTAACTCGCCTCTCCCAGCTAGGCCAATTAGTTTTATGTTAATTTCACTTTGTGAAAATGCGCTGCTTACGGGAATCAGCCGCTTAATATAATCCAACTGGTCCAGTTTTAAAGCTGCCTCTTCAGCTTGTTTTCCAATCCGAATCCGGTTCTTTTATGTCCAGTTGTTTGGCGTGTTAGCAACTTATGTAATTTATGCAGTCTGTTTAATAACAAATGTGCATTTTTAATCGGCTAAAGAAAGGGTTTTGGTCGTTACATCTGGTAGCTTGCGATCGACGTTTAATGCCAATCCGTTGAACTTACCGGTTACGATAAGACAACGAAATACATGCCTCGTTGTCCATTGCGCCGTAGCCTTTCCCAAATACATCCCCATGATCGGCAATTGTATGTCAACTTGTCTTGTAGACAAACCGGCCATAGAGTTCAAGCCTGGCTAACTTTGACGAGACGCTAGCCACGTTATTTCCCGACTCAATTTCTTTAACACAGTTTCGCGCGGATTCATTCCTGAATAATATTATAGTTTGTCTTCTAATTTCACCAAAACAAAATGAACAATTTGCACAAACGAATTATCATACCATAGTGAATACTGGGTACTGCAGCTGCTTTTCATGAAATTAATGTAAAACGTGAGGAGCACAACAATCGAAGTGATGGAGTAGTTTTAAGTGATTCCGTATTTCACTGCTAAGACGATGCGTCAGACACTACGCCGAGAAAGCCTCTCCTCCGCACCCTCATATTACCGTATCCCTGGTGCGTCTGTTTACGTGCACGCCGCCGAAAGAGAACGCCGCCTGCACGCTGAGAGCGCTGAAAGACGACCGAAGATGACGCACCTGTTTCATTGGTGTCTGTTTGTCAACGTCGCGCCGCGTGGGATACTAATGTGACTCACCTGTTTAGAGGGCGATATTAATTTAACCCGCGACCTTTGACCCGGGCACGTGAGGGTCAGTGAAATGTTTAGTCGGTATTGGGTTCCCCTTGGTTTATAGTAATACATGTGCTGGTAATACGATTCAATGGCACAGTCAACTCGCGGATTTTTGGAGTTTCAATCGAACCCCCTGATCGAGCCCCTGATTCACAAATCAGTTTTACCTCCAAAGTTTGTTCTCATTCACTGTCGACATAGCAGTTTTCTTTAATAGATTCTTACCAACTGTTTTTCTCGGTTTCTCGGTTATTAATAGTATACATAATTACCTCTCAAGAGACGTAGTATGCAATGTGTATATTTCGATCGCATCCGCGGTCTTCTTCAGCAGACTGAAGTTGCAGGTGTGTCACATGACCTATGTCATGTAAACGTGATGCCCATACCAGATGTATATCACACGTAGTTTCAGATTCATAAAAACTTCACTCGTAAGTGGAAACGATAGTTCTGCGGACAAAACCAAAACAACGGTTTCTTTTTCGTATCCTTAAATAGGTATTATGAAACAGATATCCTTACATTTTGTGTAACTTATACTTTGAATATCACGTGGTTACATCATAACAAGCGCCATGTTGTCTTCAACAGTTTTGTTTCAAAAAAGTGAATTTGTCAAAAAATCACGAGGCTTCACCAGAACACCATCATTAAATTGTTTGCCCCGCATCCATCTGGTACCGAGAAGCGAGACAAAAAAGGAAAGTTCGGATAGTCACTGAAGACTCATGACGATCCACTAAAAATGGCTTGGCGACCCAATTTTGAGTTTCGACCGTGGGGTTAAAGTTGCAGCCTGAGTTAAATTACCATTTTAACGCATTTCAAATAAAATTAAATCAGAAATACTTTATTGTCTGTCCTAAAACAATACATTTAAAAAAAAAATTATTATTTAGGCTCATCCGTTAACCTTCCAATCAATTAATTAGCGCTGTCGGCAAAAACCAAAACATAAAATAGAATAAAAAATAAAGATATCAAAACACACAAGATTGTTGCATGCACGTGTAAAGTCCCCAAACATGTAAAGTTATACGAGCAAGATGTATATAGATAACACATTAAAGTATCCTAAAACAAAAACTAAACATACCACCCAAACAGACAATTGACTAAATGTAAAATGTTACCAAGGATACCATGTGGCCTAACAAATATCAAACCCAAGCACTCCCAGAACACAAGAGAAGGGAATTAGTACGTTAATGTCTGCATTGTCAAAACACACAGTGATACGAAACTGTGTAATTAATACCTGGTACATGCAAATTAATGTAATGTATTAAACGATATTCACATAATATACATATTCATGTACACTCTCTCCTCCACCACTCACACCCAAAACTGCAGCTCTACTGACACATTATTTGAGTGCAGCAATCAGGACAGCAACGGCTGAAGGTACAGATGACTTCTTATATATATACATTCTTCGTGCAAGAGGAATTTTAATATGCCTGTGTCGTGTACTGGCCGTGGGTTGTGCGTACAGCGACATTATAGAATGAAGATTCTCGTAGAGAAAGTATGAACACGTTTATTGTGACACATTGAGATGTAAAAGGAAAAGAGGAAACGAGGCATGGTAAACGGTTCCGCGATCAAGGATCTAACATTCCTCCCCCTTTAAGAAAAACATAATTAGTATAATTATAGAAATGTAAACTTTTAACGCAAACAAGAGTCCCTTATACGTATCAATGTAATATCTAAGATAGATAGTATGCCATTGTTTATAGTACTAATCTAGTGCTCTCGCGACTAGCTACAGCTACCGAAACCGAGTCTATTCTGGCTATCTTGATCTATGCATTGTCCGTTATGACAGAAATATAGACTTTACAAGTTCAATCTGTCCGGTGGCTTCACCACTCTGTGTGATCTTCTCAGCGGTACTACCACGTCTGGTACTACACATGACTGCGACCGTTCAACTGTTGGTCTTGAGATCACCTCTCCTGTGGCGGTACCCGTAGTCACGTCCGAGTTGCCAGATGATAGTGGTGGTGTCGATGTTGTTCGCTCGAACCGAGGTAGTACTTCACGCTCTGCAAGCCTCGGTGGAAGTTGAGGCTCTTCAACCCTCAGTGGTACCAGACGCTCTTCCGTCGCGCAAATGATCCTGGTGACGCTTCCACACTCTGTCATCCTGCAGACGTACCGCGAAGGTAAGCGGACCCAGCCGGTTCTCTATCACCGTAGCGACCCATTTCGGTTGTCCCTGAAAGTTCAACGCCCAGACACAGTCTCCTGTCATGAAACTTCGCTCCACTGCTCTCTGGTCGTGGCGTTCTTTGTCTTCTTTCTGTTTGCGCAAGACTCGGTTCTGAATGGATGGTCGTAGAAGATCCAGTCGTGTGCTCGGTGGTGTCTTCAACACAAACTCTGTTGGAGCTCTGCCGGTTGTAGCTTGTGGAGTTACCCTGTAGCGTGCTAGGAAGGTGTAGAGACGATCTTCTAGGTTGCCATTTGTCTTCTTCAACCCTGCTTTTACAGTCTGAACGGCGCGTTCAGCTAAGCCATTACTGGATGGGTGATAAGGTGAAGACATGATGTGTTTGATTCCGTTAGCTCGACAAAACTGTTCAAACTCCTCACTGGTGAAACAGCTTCCGTTATCTGATACCACTGTGCTTGGTAGACCCAAAATCGCAAACGTCTGTCTTAGCTTCGTGAGAGTTGCACTGGTTGTCGCAGCTGATACAACGTGTGCATCGATGTACTTGCTGTGAGCATCGACTATGATGAGTATCATACGTCCCTCGAACGGTCCCGCATAATCAATGTGTATTCGATGCCACGTTCGTCCCGGCCATTCCCATGGATGCAGTGGTGCCACTGGTGGTTGTTTGCTGTGTATTTGGCATGTCGTGCAGTCCTTAACACACCTCTCGATTTCAGCGTCCAAACCTGGCCACCAGAGGTAGCTTCGGGCTAACGCCTTCATCTTCATTATGCCCGGATGCGTCTCGTGTAGTTCTTTCAACAACGTGTCACGACCCTTTGGTGGTACGATGACTCTTGCTCCCCACATCAGCACCCCGTGTTGGACACTCAGTTCGTCTTTCCTTCGACTGTAACTCTCCCACTCGCGTGGTACATCGCTAGGCCATCATCGGATCGGTTGCTGTCCATTTAGCGATGTGTTCTGCCGTGATGGGTGTATCGTTCATGGTTGTAAGTGCTAGAACCACTTCCTCCGGGACTGGTACTCGTTCAGGAGTGTCTGGTAGCGGCAAGCGACTCAATCCGTCTGCATGACAGATACTCGTACCCGGTCTGTACTCCAGATGGTACTGATAGTTACTTAGTGTTAGTGCCCATCTCTGAATGCGTGCACTAGCCATTGCGGAGATGGCACGATCTTCCTTCAACAGCCCGACCAACGGCTTGTGGTCGGTCTGCAACGTGAAGTCCCTCCCGTAAAGGTACTTATGGAACTTGGATATCCCGAAGATCAACGACAACGCTTCCTTTTCCAGGTGTGCGTACTTCTTTTCCGCTGTGGAGAGAGAGCGTGATGCGTATGCGATAGGCTTGTCGCTGCCATCGGGCAATCTGTGTGACAGTACGCTTCCAATCCCGTAAGGAGATGCGTCACTGCTCAAGATGATCGGCAGTTCAGGGTTGTAGTGTACAAGCACATCTGAAGAAACAAGCAGTGCCTTAGACTCATCGAAAGCCTTTTGTTGCGTCGGACCCCACTTCCACTTTGTGTGTTGGCGTGTCATTTCATGCAGCGGAGCAAGCAGCGTACTGAGATTGCGCAAGAAGTTGTGATAGTAGTGAACGAGTCCTAGATAACTCCTCAACTCCTGTACATTCTGCGGTGCAGGCGCGTTCTGTAATGCTCGCACGTTGTCTTCCGTTGGATGAATACCTTCAGCATCAATCGCATGACCTAGATATGTGCACGATTTCTGACAAAACGCCCATTTCTCCGTCTTCAGGCGTAATCCTGCGTCTCGTAGTCGCGTTAGCACAGTAGCCAGATTACGATCGTGCTCTTCTGGCGTTCTTCCTGTGACCAGGATGTCGTCGAGGTAGACTACAGTCATGGGTATGTTCTGATTCTTCATCCAGTACGACCTGTTGATACACATGGCTCATGTCCAGCGTGGTGTACAGTGTACCACCTGCTAATTTTGTAAACAGATCAGATACGTTCGGGATCGGGTACTTGTCTACCTTGACGGCTCTGTTGATGGTTACCTTATAGTCGCCACAGATTCTGACTGCGCCGGTAGACTTCAAGACCGGTACAATGGGCGCGGCCCACTCAGAATACTCCACAGGACGGATGATTCCGGCCTTCTGCATACGATCTAGCTCGTCCTCTACTTTGGCTCGTAAAGCAAGAGGTACAGGTCGAGGTTTACAATAACTCGGTTTAACCGTGTCATCAACGTAGAACTTCGCAGTCAGCCCCTTTAGAGTGCCTAGTCCCTCACTGAACATTGATTCGTAAGGCTTTAGGAAGTCCTCTCTGTCTACCTGGTTCACGGTAGCCCAGTTCACTTTCAACACTGTTAGCCAGTCCCTTCCCAGCAGGTTAGGTCCCGACACAGGCACTACGATTGCCTGCAGCCTGTGCTGTTGATTGTTGTGACAAACGTTCACCTGTGCTCGCCCTAAAGGCTCAATTGTGGTACCTGCGTACGTTCGCAACCTCGGAACGTTACGCGTGTCGAGAGTGAGCACAGATGTCTTGCAGATTTTAGCCCACTCATCCCCCGATATAAGCGAAACTGCTGCTCCGGTATCTATCTCCATAGCCACTTCACTTCCCTCTATCTGGACATTGCAAATGTACGGTGGTATGGTGTGGGTGGCACTTGTGTGATACAAGCCAAGTGTGTATGTGTCTTCACATAACTTGTCATTGCGCAGACCTGCCTACCCCAAAAACTTCCTGTCAGTAATCCATCTTCCCATTTACACTGATTTTCAGGAATATACGCTTCCTGTCAGTAATGCAGAACCACCATGTAAGATATTGTCACCCGGGGGGGGGGGGGGGGGGAGGTAGCGACAGGTCAAACCCATTAGTTACGCTGTCATCAACATCATGTACACTCTAGCCTAATCAACTCTAGTATGATAAATGAGACGGGGGGGGGGGGTAGCGATGGACCAAAACCATTACATTACACTGGGTCAAAACCATTAGTTACACTGTCATCAACACCACCTACACTCTAGCCTACTCAACACTGGTATGATAAATGATAGACGGGGGGGGGGGGTAGCATGGACCAAAACCATTACATTTCACTGGGTCAAAACCATTAGTTACACTGTCATCAACACCACCTACACACTACCCTAACTCTAGTATCATAAATGATACACGGGGGGGGGGGGGTAGCGATGGACCAAAACCATTACATTACACTGTCATCCACATCGTCTAGACTCTAGTAACTGTATGATAGGCTGTCAATGATACACTCAACTCCTCAATAAATACACTAACTTAGTCTTAGTACAGTCAGTTGGCCTAACACTACAAGTACAACACTCACTACATTTTTGCATTACACATTTCTTTTGGGTTGGCGGTGGCGTCGTTTCGCTGTCAGCCATCATTTCGTCCCGCGTGACTTCGTTTTGTTTGATCGCGGAAATGCGAATTTGTCATAACGCTGTTTCCTATTGGTTACATCACGACCAGACTCAGCGAATGAAAAACCATGTCACAACATGCTGCATACATATGCTGCCACCTGTTGAATATAGTGCAACCTAAATTTGAGTGATTGCCCAACATGGTCACAGTCCGTAATATTTTCATCCCTCACCGTAATACCGTAATTTGAGGTGACTTTCCGGAATGATTCCGGACAATCCGGAATGGTAGGCAGGTCTGCAAGTGTGTGTCATTTTCTACTAAGTGTGTCTGTTGAGTGTTTGCATTGCACACATTAGCAAAGTGATTTAGCTTTTGTCAGTTTTGACACTTATAGCATCTCCTGCCCCAAGCTTTGCACATTCGCCGATCGTCGTGTGGCGGTTCACAACAGCCTGAGCATGCCTGTGCTGCCCCCTTGTGACGTCTGTACCGCTGCTGACTGCCACGACTGGTCGATCGTCTCGATGTGGCGTCCCTTGGCGATCAGGCGGAAAACGCTTTCTTGGTGGATTGCGATCTGTGTGTCGCCACCTGGCGACCAAAGCTGAAACCTCCACGTGAAGAGTTGCGCCGCCCCTCGTCATTCGATACGGCGTGGACAGGCCTCGGCACGGACGAAAAAGAGTTTCTCATGATCTTCGATTGCTGTAGCGTAGCTTCCAGTGTGCGCCCGAACGTCAGTAACTTCTCTAGCGTGATTGTAGGTTCACTTAACCCCTTGTCACGCACTTTTGACATGGCACATTTTTGGATGATTTGCGACTTCACTTCTCTGTCTTTCTCATGGAACAGTTTTTGGCTAGTTGCAGCAATCGTGCATTGAATTGGTCCAGCGTCTCTGACGACGTCTCTTCAGCCTGTCGGAATTTGAATATTTCATATTCTTCATTGCACTGCGGCCTGAAGTAAGCAGTGAGCTTCCGCTTGGTTTCTGCGAAATCATCATTTTCTGTCACCCCCACTGCTTCACTCAATTCAACCACCGCCTCACCAGCATAATGAAGCAACATCGCTCTCATTCTTGTATCGTTCTGAATGTCTTTAGCCACCCCAAAGTTCTCAAAGCGCCTCACCCAACGCTCCCAGCGATGGCCTGCGCTGTCAGTCGGCTCCAGCGAAAAATGTGCGACGTCAGCGACAGTTTCCATTTTCACACAGAAATTAGACGTAGTCTAGTTCAAAGTAACTCGTAGAGTTGTCAGTTTACCTCGTCGCCAATTAATGTCGTGTACTGGCCGTGGGCTGTGCGTACAGCGACATTATAGAATGAAGATTCTCGTAGACAAAGTATGAACACGTTTATTGTGACACATTGAGATGTAAAAGAGGAAACGAGGCATGGTAAACGGTTCCGCGATCAAGGATCCAACAGCCTGCCAGATGCAAGTTTCTGAAATGTTAAGTCAAGTGGATGGGTATGTTCATTGAAAATGTGAAATGCCTTCCTGGCGAGGGCAGAGTCGTAGAGAATGGACAACTGTCGCTGTTGCTGACCAATGAGTTTACTTGCTATGTTAACAACCCGGCCCAGTTTTGTCATTTGTATAACAGTAAGATGTCCAAACCAAGTTATGATGTTGAATGATAAGATACTCTTAACAAGACTTCTGTACAGTAGTTCAAGGACACGTGGGCTGACTCCAAAGCTTCCGAGTTTCCTAAGTAAAAAGATACGTTGTTGTGATTTTCTGTGCACCAAGTCAGCATGTTCATTGAAAGTGAGTTTCTTATTAATATTAGTACCCAAGTATTTGAAACTGTCCACCCTCTCCACCCCCCGCTGGTTTATTACTACTGACCTTCCCGCCTCTCTTCCCCTGCTGTCCACCCTCTCCACCTCCCGCTGGTCTATCACTACTGACCTTCCTGTCTCTCTTCCCCTGCTGTTGCCAAGGACAGGCTCCTTGGTTTTCCGTACATTTAATTCAAGAAAACTGTCCTTAAACATTGTATTCAACATGTCAATCTGAAGAAAGTATTGAGAATTGGAAAAGTCATCTTTCAAGAGACATTTCATCTGCGTATTTCAGAAGGGTAAGAACTGGGTCATTACATCTGATACCATCTGTATACAGTGAAAAAAGTACGGGAGAGAGAACGCACCATTGACAGTACAGACAGTAACATCCGGGCATTAAGACTGACCCTCGGTGGCCGATCGCACAGAATCTGCCTTATCCACAAAACGAAATCAGCATTTACATCTAAGTCTAACAGTCTCTCAATCAAAACATGATGCTGAATAGTTTGAAAAGCAGCGGACATATCCATTAAAAGAACTCTGACAGAAGTACCAACTTTATCTAAATGACTAGCTGTGATATCTACAAGAGTCAAAGTTGCGTCCTCGACACCTCTTCTAGCCCTGCAGGCGAACTGCAATGGGTCTGTGCGATCGGCCAACGACGTAGTCAGGTGAGCGCAACCAATCCTCTCCATTCACTTGGCAAGAAGTAAGTGTCACTGGACGAAAGTCTTTCATATGAATAGCACCTGGAATTTTAGGCACTGGAATGATAGTTCCATGAAGGTCCGTGTATATGCCGTCTTTTCTGTTTTCGTTTTGAAATTGGCGAACGAAAAAGGAAAAAAGTAAACAATGTTCTTTTTTATCTTCATATTTGAAATACGAAAAACGAATACAATCTATTATTTGGGGTATTTCTAATACATGTTAGAAAAACAAAATAACGATAAAACAAACCGTTTTTCGTTTTCACTGCACTAGAACAAAAAACGAATTAAAATACAACTGCAGCGCCCGCCTCTCGTTTTTGCACTTAGGAAGTGTCGGCTGCCTTATCGCTTCGGGTAGGCGGCAAAATTGTGTGGCTTCAGCGGGACAATTTGGTCGCGCTGGCGGCATTTTGAAAAAAATCGCTGAAATCGCATCGTTGCCGAAGTGGTATCGTTGCCGACGCGACAAGTACGGGCGAATAGTTTCTGCAGTGAAAACGAAAAACGGTTTGTTTTATCGTTATTTTGTTTTTTTGTAGCATGTATTAGAATTACCGCGTATAGTAGATTGTATTCGTTTTTTTGTACTTCAAATATGAAAACGAAAAACGAACATTGTTTGCTTTTTTCCTTTTTCGTTCGCAAATTTCAAAACGAAAAAAGGAAATACAGTATATACACGGACCCATCTGGTCAGGGCGCTTTGTTGGCCTTGACACGTGAAAAACATCTCACAACATCAGCCTCTTCAGTATCAAATAGGGTATAAACCTTGTTCATTTCATTTGCCAAGAGAGAAGGGTTATCTGATGCCAAGTGTGTTGGTGGTTATTTCCCAGTTAACCAAAATATCTGTCTTTTCATTTACAACGACACGTGCTAATTACTAAATTATACATTCCATCTACATGCATTGAACATAATTTGAACCGATTCCAGTAGTTAGCATCAATGGCGCTTCATCGCATTCTTGCCTGGGTTGCGTGTCTTAATTATGCTAGACACACACCAACCGACTGCCGTCGGCCGACGGTTTTTACGCCGACTAGTCGGTTGGTGTGTGCCGAAAATCGGCTGGTGTGTGCCTAGCATAAGCAACGTTCATGCATCGTCCTGTCCAGAGAGTTCAGTGCCCCTTAACCTTTTGGTTCATCTGTTATCGTCTTAAAGGGGAAATGAAACGATTGAACAACCACAGCCCAAACATAATAACATACCATTTAGAGTACATGTCACCATGATTTGACAAGTACAGCGTCACGGTATATTTTAAATAATTTTTCAAACGTAGCTACTATCGGCACAGGGCGCCGCCATCATGCTCTAGGAGCGTGTGGTTGTACATCCGGTTTGATTGGCGAGATGTCTCCCAAAGCTGTATACAGCAATTCGATAGGCGACGCAGCGTAGCTCTCAGAAAAACCGACGAAACGCATACAAACACATAAAAACAGAACAATTTAATGCACTGCGTGGCTACTAGATATACTACAAGTGTTAGTAAGCAACTTTTCACATACTTCCACAGAAGGATTCCAACAGAAAAAAAACAAGTTATAGATGATGAATTTGACGTGTTCGCCGGCGGCAAGATTGGCAAAAGTCTGCGGTGGTCACTTTCAAACGCCGATTGCAAGCCTAAATACGAAAGTGACGAGCATAAAAAGACATTGAACGTCGAAACATAATTCTTGGTTAAAGTCACAGGTCCATCTTCAGTCGATTTGTTTACATATAACTATGCACCGATGAAGTAAAATTAAACGAAATCGACCTGGAAGCTCGACATTATTGCCTTATTTGGAGGGTGAAGCGGCGCGTAGGAAATAACAAGCCGAAACCAGCTTGTTGTTGCCAAGGTGACTCGGCACTCACGAGTTCCGTCAGGTATCATTACGACCACTATATACTCCCGCAGTTCTAGTTCAAAGTCTGCATATATACAAATATGACGTATTCAAAATTGAAATGTAATAAGAAATGTGAATGTGATAAAATACAAATACGTGTGAATACTATGATATAATTAGGAATAATGAGTGCTTGTAATCCGCCGATTTAGTTTACGGCAAGTCGTGCCGGCGTGTTCGTCGGTGTTGCTACGTCTGAATACCGCAACGTCTACGAGTCTATGTTATCGACTTAGTTGCTGGTGGGGGGAATAACCTTCAAAATAATTACAAAAATAAATGTCAGCTACCGTAGCTAGTATAACGTTTTGCGAAACAGTGTCGTCATCTATTAATCAACATTAGTCACAGTCCGGACCAAGCCCTGTCAAAAATGTATTGTATGCATTGTCATTGGAATGTATTAATTTAAAAGAAATAGTTAAAGACAAATATTATTGAAGTTGGACTGCTCAAATACTATAAAATGTAACCGCATTTAATTAAGTGACATTACAAGTATTTAAATCCTTAAAAATACTTGTTATACAGTCAATAGCATACAACAAAACACTGTAGTCATATCTGATATAATTAGTTATTGGCATAGTAAATAGGTTCACATCAGTCAACTAAAGTCAATCACCATGTAGGCCTAATACTAATTTATGTGTCTCAAATATTGGCTTGTAACAATGGACCCTGAATTGATGCTCCAGTTTTGAGGCGACAATTTAGCAAGCATGCTATCATACCAACTTTTTTCCTGATATAGATTGCATGACTGCAAACACCAATGTATGCTTTTAATAACAAGGACATTGTATATAATTTATTGACTTGAATGTAAGCCTAACAAGGAAAAAAGGAAATAACGTCACAAAAAAAAGCCACAAAGATTAATCAATATGTATTTTGTATTTATAAAGTTCAAATGTTAAACACATTTGAGTGCACATGCATTTTAATCATGAAAATTAAAGATAACACACATATATTCACTAAAAAAAAACGTTGAAAAAGTCACTTGTAAATCGCACTTGTGCTCCAATTTAAATTAATATTTGCACGATTGTGTCATTTTGTTCATAATATATAACAGAAGTATCTAAACAACCATAGGGCCTAATACCGAGCGCAAGCTTCAAAGGATCCAGCGAAGGATTTAGCACGCGAGATGACATCGTCCCTCGTGGTAATACAAATGTCACTTGTAGTGCTGTCACGCCATCGAACTGTAGTGTCAAAACATAAAGGAAGCCAGTGGTCGTGTCGCCAGTGCGACACTTTGTCGATGCAGTAGTTAATACTGACAATACTGTTGTTCCATTGAACATTCACCATGACCGTGGGTATGCAAAGTTGCCTTCGCAGTCTAGCACGCCTTCTCCGACTGACCCTGACCATGGCAGTTCTGTCAATATAGACGCCCTTCGGATGTCCCAGTCTCACTATCGCCATCTTCAGACGATTCTGTCTGCAACAGCAAGAAGAGAAACATTGAAGCGAGTGATGCAGAATATGTTGTAGCATGTGACAGCGGTATCACTGATGACGACTCAAGCGGTTCTTACACTAATGGGAAAGAGAGTTTGCATCTGTGAGAAAAACATCATTTCACTTTTCTGCACCTGCTAAAACACCAAACGGCAATAAACCACTTATATCAAAGCCTAGCATCACAGTGACTGGATATGCAGTGGTTGTGACCACAGAATGTGTTGATGGCCACTCGTTCATGTGGCACTCGCAACCCAAGATTGGTAACATTTATGAGAGTAACTTGTTGATACCAAGCGTCCTCTTCCTGACTGGACATTCATTCACTGTGTACAATTTGGTCAACCTAATGAACCTATGTGCCTTGTCACCCCGCCAGTGCTACAACATACAGCGGGCATACATACTGCCAGAGATAGAGGACATGCCATTCAGAGGCCATCATGTCAGCTCTGGCCGGACAGAGCGTGGTCGCATCAGACGATGCAAGATATGACAATCCAGGACACAACGCTACATTTGGCATTTACTTCATCATGGACACTGACAGCCAACTCATCATTGCTCAAGAAACTGTTCGGGTCACAGAGGTCAAGAACAGTTACTGGATGGAAGTGGAGGGCTTGAAACGCTGCTTGGACAACCTGACTGACCATGGGGTGAAGATCACCACACTTGCCACTGACAGACATCCCAGCATTAGAAAGAGAAATAAATAAATAAAGGTTGTTGCCTGCCAAGAAAGTTGAAGTTGTCCCTTTGATAGGCGCAACTGCCAACCACCTGTGGTATTGCGCATCAGCTTGTGATGGTGATCCCCGCTTGATGAAGGAGATGTGGATCTCGCTCCTCCATCACATCAGGAATTCCATTCATGGACAGCAGGCGCAGAGTTGTACCGGAAGTGCAGTCATGCAACGTATACACAACAAGAAGTGAAAACAAGACTGAAGGTACAGAAGCCTTCACTGTCCAGAAAGCTATACTGGACTGTTGCCTACTGTATGATATAGAGAGGGTTACGAAGTGTGTTCACACTGGTGAACTGGAAAGCTTACATGCCCTCTTCCTCAAGTATGCACCCAAGTTCAGCCGTCAAGGCATCATAGCCAGACTCCACTTGGCCACCATTGACCACAACACAAATACAAGGTAAGGCTTGTGATATCAATAGTGTTAACGTTTGATGTTACAAAATAATGTATCAGTTGCTTGACAAAGCTGCACACTTTAGAAATCCAGCATTGCATTAGGAAATAAACTAAAATGGCTGAAAATCCCTGCCTGTACTCGACAGCAAAACAATGTTAGGAATACAGTTTCGAAAATACAATCTCACTGCACAAGAGTATGCATGCAAACAACAGATAACATAATTAAAATTGAGGACATTTGTTTATTGTTACTTGAATTGTTTAATTATATATCAATGGAATTGGAATGGTATGCTTTGGAATTGCTTACTGAAATATAAACTGATGCATATATAAATTAGATATATATATATATATATGATTCAATAATAAATATTTGAATGTATTATGGAATTGGAATTCCTTGAAGTTTAAATTTAAAAGGATGGCAGAATTCGGAACCGATTAATAAATTACATTAGCCGTTTGATTTCGAGAGAGAGAGAGAGAGAGAGAGAGAGAGAGAGAGAGAGAGAGAGAGAGAGAGAGAGAGAGAGAGAGAGAGAGAGAGAGAGAGAGAGAGAGAGAGAGAGAGAGAGAGAGAGAGAGAGAGAGAGAGAGAGAGAGAGAGAGAGAGAGAGAGAGAGAGAGAGAGAGAGAGAGAGAGAGAGAGAGAGAGAGAGAGAGAGAGAGAGAGAGAGAGAGAGAGAGAGAGAGAGAGAGAGAGAGAGAGAGAGAGAGAGAGGAGCATACAAGCAAGCTGCTATAGCCAGCTATTCTTCAGATATTTCTATTGTTATACTGATTTTAGATTTATCATTTATTCAATCAGCGGGAAATGGTGAAAACAGCAGACAACAAGCTACGGTATCAGCTGCAGTATTCAAAGTCTGCTGGGTATGTAGTGAAGAAAGTGATGGCGTCAAAGCACTACAGCTTCCGAGGAGAAATTCTAGAGGGCATTGCAGCTAGATGCATGAGTGGCACAAAGCTGTGAAGTGTGCTCCAAGTTGCAACATCAAGTAAGGAGGTAACTCTAGCAGAGCATGCAGGCATCGAAAATCCAGCAAAAGAGGAGACTGTGGCAAAGCAAAGAAGCGGCTTTACGGAAAACTAGTTGTATCCGTATCAATTCGGTTTAGTGCCACCCAATTGATACGACATCCAATTTCAAATGACAATGGATTTCTATGCTTAAATAACACAGTTTGAATATCACTGGCAGAAATAGAGAAACGTTTTAGACAAAGTGCATTCTCACTACTGTATAGGACCTCCTAAAGTAAGGAACATCCACTTAAAAGCTTGTATCCTAGTTGTGGTATGCAATGTATTTTATTAGGACTATTCTATGCAGGGAACTTTGGGTATATGTCATTTACTGGAATAGTTTAACCAAGTCCAAACATGTTACTTATAGTGATTTTTTTGCAACAGACTACCATTCTAAAACATCACACTGAACTGTACATGTATTTGTTCATATGACTCACTGTACACTTTTAATGTGGCTTCTAGGATGTGTGTCACAAAAATGATAAGGGCCATTACCATTAAAACTGGGCTGTTACCATCAAGTTTAGTAAAAGTAAAGAGCCATCTTACAACAAAATATAT
Source organism: Escarpia spicata (assembly GCA_963995525.1). NCBI lineage: Eukaryota > Metazoa > Annelida > Polychaeta > Sabellida > Siboglinidae > Escarpia > Escarpia spicata. Next base: position 47,586,547 of record OZ023218.1, read on the forward strand.
ATATATTTTTTAAACTGTATGTTTTAGCCAGTATTATTAAAGTGTACTACAAACTAATGAAGCAGCAAAGGATTCAGCTATACGTTTTGTTTTTTATTCATACTTCATTGTTCGTATTACATTTGACATTATCACAAAACAACATCTCAAAAAGTACTTAATAATAATAAGAACACTTATATAGTGCCATAAATCTAGATAAATCCATTTGGAGGCACTTGATAGATTTTGAAACTAGTACTACAAGTTTTGAATCTGTATCTTGAATAATAATACTTGTTTTCTTGACACATGGCCCTAGTGTTGAAAGTTGAAACCCACAATTATGTAAAACTGGAACTGTAATGGAATATTTTGTATGTAATAATTTTTGTATCACAATATTTGATCATAATGATGACCCATATCATCAATAAACGTGTTACTTATTGATGTACTATATGTGCACAGGACTGACCCAAATTGTAATACAGTTAAATTAAAATGTGTCACAGTGTGAAGTGAATCAACTGAAAGAAACATTGAAAACCGGTGTGTGAATTTGACTAATGCATTGGCACAGTCTGCCATGTAGTCTTATTTATTTGTGAATTGTTTCTCCATATGAATAAACTGTTGATATATTTCATGTTGGCTTCAGTATTACAAATCAAATTATGAATAGGGACATGCAAGACACTACAGATCACATTGTTGTTGCCAAAAATGGGATAAGAAGGCACCAAATAATTCATTCTTCCTTTTGGTCAATCTAATCTTACTTATCCATGGTTTTTATTTTTACTGTACACTCACCTGTATAGTGCAATGTCCATAGCTTAAATTTTCATAAACCCCATTCACTTCTGGATACAGTGCAGGCTGGTATAACATGTCTGTTGCCTTTTCCAAGTCTCTCCCTTGACCACAACGTGAAGTGACAAATAGGCGGCTAATCGAATCAATCGATATGTTCTGAAAGTTCATTTATTTGCATTAGTTGATAATAAACAACCGGTATCTTCTAATTATTGTTATACTGGCAAAACTGTGTTTTATCAATATCACATCATGAATTCAGTGAATTGGTTCATTTGTTTGTGAAGGGCTGTAATAATTATGATTGTAAGACTACATTTCATGATGTGGTCTTGGTAACACACACACATAATATAAATAACATTTTTATTATATTAAAAACTCCACTTAAATATTTTGGTATCAATAATACATTGCACAATGTCCTGATTATGCATCTATTAATGCATGGTAGTGTGCAATTTGTCTACATTTTTATATAAATTAAGCAAGTTGCTTGAACACTTTTAAATAGGGAATTAAACAAGTGTATAAAAAGGATGCACACATCCTGTCAAGAATAAAAGTAAGTTTATTAAGAAAATGATCAAAAAAATGTTGATGAAAATCATAGACATAGTATTATATGAAGATTGAGTGAACCTGAACATCTGAGCCTGAGGTGGGAACAAGTGTAATTACTCTATTTAAGTTTGAAATAGTTATTGCTAGAATAATTATTTAATACCTGTTGAACTACGTAGTACTTACCTACTCGCCAGTCTATCGTCATATCCATATATGTAGATCTGTGGGATTGCGGCTCACGCGAGTGTGGGATTGCGGCTCACGCGAGTCACGTTACTGGTCTCGCCCTCCGGCATGTTTACGCGCACTGTTTGATGCGTTAATAAATGTTCTTTGCTGTTCGTTGATATACTAGTTGTCTATACTGGCGTGGTGGCAGCGGTACTGTTCGCAGTGTACCCTAAGAAACGCCTCACAAGTGACACTCGTAACTATTGCCAAACAAAAGGCACAACGAGACAGAGTACGTAAGTTACACTGGCAAAGCTTTGAACCTTTATAAACCGGAGCGTCAGTCACTGTCATGGCACAGAGAGCACCGAAGCAGTGGTCACTCTCAAAGCATGAAACTCTGACGTCGTTTGAGAACTGGCGACAAAATATACAATACACACTATCGCTAGACGCCAATTTCGCGACATTTTTGCTTGACCAATCCGAATGGAAAAAGAAGACGAATTCCACCCCGTTGCGGGGTCTAAGCGATGATGACGAAAACGTCCCTGCGGCTAGTCGGCGTACGGCCACACAAAAGGTCACGCACCTTGACCTAATGCTTGGCCAAATCGCCAATTTCTGTCCCGTTATATCGAGGAATACAATCGTAAAGAACTCTGTTTCTATAAAATCAATCTGGCAAGCAATACGCTTACATTTCGGCTTCCAATCCTCGGGCGCACACTTCCTCGACTTCGCCGAAATCAAGCTGGAGGCGGACGAAAGTCATGAAGATCTCTTTCAGAGATTGATGGCTTTCGTCGAGGACAACCTGTTGGCCGTGGGAGGTGGCATATCTCACCACCTGGAGTTACCGTCGTCAAACGAGGACATATCCCCGTCGTTGGAGAACATGATCGTCCTCCAATGGCTCAAACTAATCCACCCTGAGCTACCCCGTCTAGTGAAACAACGATACGGGACAGAATTACGCAGCCGAACACTCGCAAGTCTGAAACCCGAGATATCGCAAGCATTAACTTCTCTCCTTGATGAGCTAGCCGCTATCTCCGAAATAAAAGTCATGCGACAATCAACCACCAACCAACGGTCTGGCTCTTCTCAATCTCGTCGATATCAACGTAGTGCAAGCAACCCAACCACTCGGCGAGCCAAACAGTGTCCACTGTGCAAGCAAGCGGGTCGTGCCAGCTACGAGCACTACCTGAGCGAGTGCAGGTTCCTACCTGAGAACGACCGGTTGTACCTATCCAAAGCGCGCAATATAATCGGAGTGGACTGCGACGACGGCTCGGATGATGAACAGTCAGCTGGAGACGGAGGTAACGAGCAATATCACACCGTACGCAGGGCTCACGCATACGTGCTGCACGCACCCTCGCCATCTACCACGGTTTGGCCGGGTGAGTTCGTAGAGCTCCAGTTGCCCACGGCCCTAGACGACCAGACTCTGGCAGTCGAGCCACGCAGCTCTCCACACAACGAAGGTTGGCCAAAGCCTGGAATCATTGAGGCCGTCGGCAACAAAATACGACTCGTCAACACGTTGCCCAGACCACTAAAGCTGTCTCGCCACGAACACTTTTGTCAGGTGCGTCACACTGTCGCGTCACCGACCTGTGACACCGAATCTGAACCCGCTGTGAAGACTCGTAACATTGCCCACACCACTGACCTCTTCTCCGAAGCTATAGAGTTGGACTGCGACAAACAACTACCCGAGAGCATGCGAGGACAGTTCCGCAGTCTACATCAACAACACGACTCCGTTTTCAACCCGAGCATCGTGGGCTATAATGGACATGCGGGGCCTTTCACGGCAGTCGTCAACATGGGTCCGGTCCTGCCTCCTCAGCGCAAAGGAAGATGTCCTCAATACGCGCGCGAAAAACTGACCGAACTGCAGGAGAAGTTCGACGAGCTGGAGGCGGTTGGCGTGTTCCAACGACCGGAAGATGCCGGAATATCCGTCGAGTACCTGAACCCATCGTTCCTCGTTCGCAAGCCGAATGGAGGATCGAGGCTAGTTACTGCCTTCTCAGACGTTGGGAGGTACAGTAAACCACAACCGTCACTCATGCCAGATGTTGACTCTACCCTCCGCCAGATCGCGTGCTGGAAATACATAGTGGTGTCTGATCTAACCAGTGCTTTCTATCAGATCCCCCTAGCGAAGGAGTCAATGAAATTCTGTGGAGTGGCAACACCATTCCGTGGAGTACGTGTCTACACCAGATGCGCTATGGGGATGCCCGGTTCTGAGACCGCACTTGAAGAACTGATGTGCAGAGTACTAGGCGACCTTCTGCAAGACGGAGTTGTGACCAAACTGGCCGATGACTTGTACTGCGGAGGAAACTCACCCGAAGAACTACTAGACAACTGGGGTCGCGTTCTCGATGCCCTTGATCTATGCGATCTACGTCTGTCGGCGAAGAAGACACGCGTTTTCCCCACATCTACTACCATTCTGGGTTGGGTTTGGTCTCAAGGCACAATACGCGCCAGCCCCCATCGTATCACAACACTGTCGTCATGTGTACCACCACAGACCGTTCTCGGGCTGCGTTCCTTCGTTGGCGCTTTCAAAGTACTGGGACGTGTCATCCCGCAGAGTTCCAAGGTGCTCGCTCCTCTCGAATCACACATCGCGGGGAAGAAGTCTCAGGAGCCGATAAGCTGGTCCGAAAACCTCCACGAGGCGTTCTGTACAGCCCAGAAGGCCCTGTCAACTAACAGGTCAATCACCTTGCCAAGACCTGATGACCAATTGTGGATCGTCACCGACGGATCCGTCACACAGCGCGGTATCGGTGCCACTCTGTACGTATCACGCAACGGTCAAACCCTCCTTGCAGGATTCTTCAGTGCTAAACTCAAAAAGCACCAGGTGACTTGGCTACCATGTGAGATCGAAGCGCTCGGCATTGCAGCCGCAGTTAAGCACTTCAGCCCGTACATAATCCAGTCCAAGTCTAAGCCGTGCCTTCTCACGGACAGCAAGCCATGCGTCCAGGCAATCGACAAATTATGCCGCGGAGAATTCTCCTCCAGCCCACGCGTAACTTCGTTTTTGACGATCGTCTCGAGATACCAAGTCACTCTGCGCCATCTCTCGGGAGCCGCGAATGTGCCGTCCGACTTTGCCAGCCGAAACGCGCCGGAATGCATGGAGCCGCGTTGCCAGATATGCGCATTCATATCACGTATCGAAGAGTCCGTCGTCGGTAGCATCAGCGTCGAAGACATCGTATCCGGCTCTGCTCGCCTTCCATTCACGAGTAGGTCGGCCTGGTTATCAACACAAGCAGAATGCCCAGACTTGCGCCGCGTCCGTGCCCACTTGAAACAAGGCACTCGCCCATCAAAGAAACTAACCAACATCAAAGACGTTAAGCGATACCTAACTACCTCAACACTGGCTCGCGACGGCGTGGTTGTGGTCCGACAAGACGTGCCATTCGCACCATCCAGAGAACTAATTGTCGTACCTCGCCAGGTACTGGATGGTCTACTCACTGCGATACATCTGAAGTTGAGTCATCCATCCAAAAATCAACTAAAAGTCGTAGTGCGTCGCAGTTTCTTCGCGCTAGATTTGGACAGCACAATTGAGCGCGTAACCGACATGTGCCATGTGTGTGCATCGCTGAAAAAGGTCCCTACAACGCTCACTGAGCAGACCTCAACTGACGCACCCGACGCCGTTGGGATCTCGTTTGCAGCCGACGTGATCAAACGCAATCGTCAACTAATCTTCGTCGTACGCGAAACCGTGACTAGCTACACGTCTACGTGTGTTATAGAGAACGAACGTCACGACGCCTTGCGTGACAGTCTCGCCCGTCTTTGCATGGAACTTCGCCCCATTGACGGACCATCAGCTGTCGTTCGGGTGGATCCCGCACCCGGATTCATCGCTCTCGTAGATGACCCAACACTACAACGATTGGGCATCAGTATCGAAATCGGTCGAATCAAAAACGCCAACAAAAATCCGGTGGCAGAGAAGGCAGTGGCGGAAGTGGAGGACGAAATACTCCGACAAGAGCCAGGCGGCGGCACTGTGTCCCCACTACTGTTAGCAGTCGCTACCTCGCGGCTCAACTCGCGAATCCGCAGCCGAGGCCTTTCGGCACGAGAAATGTGGTTCCAGAGAGATCAGTTCACTAATGCGCAGCTACCTATCGCTGACCGCATTCTCATCACGGAACAACAACAGTCGCGGGAACGGAACCACCCTCACAGTGAACTCGCGAAAGCCCCCCGTGGTAGAGAAGCTTCTACACACACAATCCACGTTGGTGACTTGGTATACATAACATCCGATCGCAACAAGTCATCAGCGAGGGACAGATATTTAGTCACCTCCGTCGAAGACCGCTGGTGTTTCATTCGAAAATTCAGCGGCCACCAGCTTCGTGCATCATCATACAAGGTGAAACTCTCGGAGTGTTACTTAGTCCCCAATTCCAGACCAACTACCGTAGCCCCACCGCCCCATCACGACACTGGCAGTGATATCGAGTCCGATGAAGACGCCCCGGTGGTCTCGTTCGACGAGGCCCCTCAGACTCCGCTGACGATCGCTACTCCGCTGGAGGTACCCGTCCTACCAACTCCAACTGACGAAGTCGTAGCTGAAATTGACACACCGGCCGACACTCCACGACCTGTCCGCAGACGTGTCAAGCCCAAGTACTTACAAGACTATGTCACTTCATAAACAGTTTGTGTGTTAATTGTTGCATCTTTACATTGTGTTTAATTGTTTATCACAAAATTAATAGTCAGTTGACTTACTATAATTTGCTTAGAATAGAAAAGGACTTAAAGGAAAGTGGTCGCGCCAGTCTATCGTCATATCCATATATGTAGATCTGTGGGATTGCGGCTCACGCGAGTGTGGGATTGCGGCTCACGCGAGTCACGTTACTGGTCTCGCCCTCCGGCATGTTTACGCGCACTGTTTGATGCGTTAATAAATGTTCTTTGCTGTTCGTTGATATACTAGTTGTCTATACTGGCGACTAGCTATTGGTCGAATCAACGAATCTGCACGCAAATCATACAATGACAACAGACCGACTTCCAAGTTCCAACACCGCCCTGTTGGTGCAAACCGTTTCGAAGTCGACACTCATAATCGGTAATGACACTAAATCTAAAGCAGGCATCTGCAAGGTCTGTTATACGGTGCTGTACGGCAGCTATATCCCTACAGCACAGCAACTCGATGTGCGTCGACATTGTCATTGGGACGCAGTGTCCACACAAACACCATGCGACATTATTAAGTCGCGTAACGTCTTCGTCGTCGATAGACCAACTGTCACTGTCCGACTCCCACAACTGAACCTGACCCGGGGCCGGACATTATCGGACCGTGGATCGCACACTCACTGTGACACTGTCACTGGGTGAAACCCGTATGGCACAGGCCCTGTGACTGTGTCAACCGTAATTTCCGAGTGACAAGTCGAACTAGTCTTCATCTGTCGTATCGATTTTCTCCCCAAGTGATACAGAAGTTTTAAAAATCACTTTTAATAACTCGTCTCTACCAAAATTCTTCGACGTCTTTGTCAACAAAATAAAAATAGTCCCGGTATGCGCGCGCATCTAATATTCTGAACTTTGCTTTGAAAACCCCGCCCCCTTCTGGCAGCTAAAATCTTCGTTCGGGAAGTGCGACTTTAACAACGATTTCATTGGTTATAAATCGTTGCCATTTAATTTCACCTTTTTATTTCGAACGCGTATACAAGTTATTTGTTGACCTATAGAACGCCTATCGTGTATAATAGGGCACCATATCTTTGTTTTCGCACAGAAATGTCTACTAATGAAGTAAACCGAAAAACCCCGAAATTTAACATTGATTAGATAGGAGTGAATCAAACCACTCGCTTGGAACAAAGATGGCGATACGCAGTGCTCTATAGCGACGATTTAGGCATCGAACAAAATCGTTTTTTTAGTTTGTCTTATAAATGAGTACGTTTCTGTTAACATTAATGTATACTTATATAGTATATATTTAAATATGTAGCATGAAACAGCTGCATTTCATTTCCCCTTTAAGGTCTATGTTAAACCGACAGCAGCAATAAGTAAACGTGGTTGGCATGTCATAATTCAAGGAAAACGGCGATAATAACGCTTTTCCACGGAATTACGCGATGCACGAATTTGGATCGCTAGTATAAATGAGTTGATCGATCCAGCAATGCATTGTACAATGATACATGCACCAAAATAAGTACTGACCCAGGCAGAGTAGTTAATCCATGGTTCAATCACCGCACGAGGGAATGCATTATTTAAAAAAATAAGTTTTGCTCTTTTTGTAAATAATTTATATTTTTCAAACCTATAAATATAATCAACATTAGGAAAATATTAATGTTTTGTAAGATGGGTAGCAAATCTAACATTTATCAGGTATGTAAACATTTTGTTTCCAGAACATGTGGATGCGGATGTGGTACGAGAAGACAAAAATGAACAACGATAAGGTGGAAACATTTGCTGAATAACATTATGCCCCTACACATAGATTTTGCATGATACAGTTGATCAATACATACGTATTAATATCTAGTTCTTTGGCTGAGTAATCTTTCAGGTCCTATTACTCTCCTGCTCTAACACTTTATCCTGTGTGTAAGCGGTCGACCAACTTGAATGTCCAGGACCAAAGTGTCTTGCATAACACAACCATTTATAGAGCCGATTGATTGAACTATTGACAATAAGACACTATCACAATGCAGTTAATCGTGTGACATGGACGACAGGAATCGGGCACATGAATCATTCCAAGCAGCATGATTTCTTAAGAACCTTTAGCATGTATCCACTACACTGGATTTATGACCATGAATTTCACTCTGCAAAGCCCTAACTGGTGTACTTGTGATCTATTGAATGCTGCTGGCTGCATCACTAGTTTTGGATCCACTGGTGTGAAGTGACTCTTGATCTGCCTCTAGTTATCTGCAGCCAGGTATATGCATTCCTATTATCCAAACAAAGATACTTGTTAGGCTAAGAATGTAAACAAATCACAAACGTCTAAACTGGGTGCATATCTGGTAGTGAACATAAATATAGCATGTGCTTCAATGTACATGGAATAAAAGCATTGTTAATGTTTGTGAACAAAATGTATTGTAAAGTTGCTCACAATGACATAACATTTTCACACTTTCTTGTGTGAATCATATTTGTAACCAGGGTTATTGTGCTGGTAATAAAATTGCCTAGTATTTTAACACATCAAAGATTACTGCTTAAACTAAAGACCCATGGCATAGGAAATGATATAATAAACTGGATAGAACAATGGCTGATTGAGAGAAGACAACGTGTAGTAGTTGATGGGGAGGCTTCAAACTGGAAATCGGTATTGAGTGGGGTACCACAGGGATCAGTATTAGGTCCTATATTATTCTTAATATACATCAACGATTTGGATGATGAAATAACAAGCAAGGTGTTGAAATTTGCAGATGATACAAAAGTGATTAGAAGGATTAAAAATGATGGAGATAGACAGCATTTACAAGATGATCTTGACAGGTTGATCAAATGGTCTGAAAAGTTGCAAATGATGTTCAATTTTGGGAAATGTAAATGCCTCCACATAGGACATGGGAACGAAGAAGTAGAATATACAATGGGGGGTACTGTACGGCGGGATACACATAGATAAAAGGGTCGGACTCTCGATAAGCCAAGGGCTTCCTTGTCCACCTGCTACCTAGAGTTAATTCTCTGGGTGGCAATCTTGTTAAATCTTGTTAAACAGTATGTACATTAATGACATCTGAGAAACAATTCAGCAAGTGAACAAGCTACACATGAGTAAGGTATACAAAATGTATAATTTGGATGCCAGCTTTTGTACCATAACAATGTAGCATTCTAACAATAGATTGTTGTACGTGTGCATTTTCTTCTATATTTTTGAATTTAAATATGTAAATGTTATTTTGACGCATACATCAAAATGTAGCAGTGGAATACTTTCTGCTCACCAGTGTATCGTGAAAAGGATACCACTATTTAAATACTTTTCAGACACTTATTGTTTTATAACCTGTCTTATGGAATGTTGTTTCATACATGCTTTCTATATTGTCAGATATGTGGAACGCAGTGGCGCAGTAGTTGGAGCATTGGACTTTAAATAGAGAGAACCAGGGTTCGAATCCTGTGCTGCCATGTCGAACCTTGGATAAGTTTGTTCAGTCTACGTTGCTTCAATTTACTCAGCTGTATACAAGAATATCCACCACTGGCTACAGACAGTGGTGGATGTTTGTGTATGAATAATCTTCATGCATTAATTGCAGCATGGCTGACTCTTCTCAGAGGAGTTGGAACGGTGTTCGATTGAACAGGTCTGCCAGGGAGTAAAGTGTAATGCGCATTGAGCAGTACTGACGACGGGATACTGTGCTATATAAAAACTTACATTTAGGTAGGTATATTTATAAACAACTTGCCGGTGTATAACTAACCTGATATACTTATTTGTAATTTTTCTTCTTTCACATGTAAATAATTTATAGTTAGATGCATTTTTTTATGCTGCCTTTGTGTATAATATTATTGTTATTTTGGCACTCTCCTTAGTTATTATTAATAAATACATTTTACGCAGTATCATTACATTGTATTACACATGGTTTGTATTTGCTGGAATTGTTGCAATACATATAAATAAATGTTCTGTTTGCCCCCACGTGAGACATTAAATATACCATATTACACAGATAGCTCGTATAGCCAAGAATAATAAGTTAACATTTTATGGGTGTTATTTTTGCTCAGATTGTGTTTGTAGCATACAGTATTTGGAATAATATTTCTCTGTAATAATATGTGTGTCATTGTTGGCCTGTTTAAGTTGCCTAGGTTCCAGCTACAATGTCAAATATGGGTACACCGGGTATGTCAGACTTGCATCTGTTAGTATGTTATCCTATATACATATGGTGCCAACCAGAGAGTTATAAAAGATGTACAAATAGTGACCAAAGTATTAGTGTAATCATGATTACAAGCACAAGTAAATATAGTTGATTTCACTCATTTTCTCGGTAATCGTACCCATAAATTTTTAGAATAATCTTAATTGACAGCTTTTGTACGTGTCCTTTTATTCACTGGATTATTAAATTTGATATTTATTTACTGAACCAGCTGTATACTGCTTATCTTTATATATGCTGGAAATAAACTTGAGTTGAGATGTCATAGTTGATATAAAGGCCAATACCAAGGGTGAGGTGATTGCACCACGAATGTAATCAGTTATGATTACTATTGAAAAGCATGTCAACTTAGAATATGAGTGTAATCAATTACCAATTATCAAATTGCTCCACATTGAGGCTCGCCAAAAAACCACCTTGAGGCTCTCCAAAAATCTGAAGTTGCAAGTACCCCATTGAGACTCGCCAAAATACACCCTAAGATTCTAAATATTGAGGGCTACTCCTATCTTCAGAGTTTCGCAAGGCAATCTCCCAGGGGGTACCGAGACTAACGTAGAGTCCCTGTACAGACTTGTATAAAGGGACTCTAGACCGATCGATGTAATCAGCAGCGCCCCCGGAGCACGAGGGTGGCACCCCCTGGCAGATCGCCTTGGGAAAACTCAGAAGATAAGCTCAGCCAATAACATCGCTTGCTGGCAAGCTCCATCCTCGCGCGCCAGGGGTCGCTGTTGCTGATACGTCAGTGCCAGCCAGCAGTACCCACTGGCTGATCGCTTTGCGAAACTCTGAATTTAAGCCCAGCCTATGAAATCGCTCACTATATCAGTGGTTGGCGGCAAGTCAGGTGGTCATAATAAAACTCATTCCAGCCAACCGTGGCTCGCGTTATGTGCAATGTTTAGGAAGTAGAAGCAATTATTCGAATATACAATGCCGTTCACCTGCTCATGCTAATAGGCGAACGGGTCATTATATATTGGGATTGCCAGAAGTTGTTTATCCGTCTTCAAATTGGGACGGGTATTTGCTCTGTTCTCTGTTCTCACCGGTGACGCAGTCGCGATTGGTGAAATCAATTACTATAGTTTGACTTAGGTAACTTCCGCATTTCGCGTAGGAGATCTGCCAGGGCTGGTTTTGTATGGCAAACAGCCCTGGCTTGCGAGGATGAGCTCCGGTGATTTTGGAAGTAGATATAGCTACGTATTTGAAAACACAATAATGTGCAGCAGCTCGTCAGAATGGTCGAATGGGTAATTTTATTGGGACTCGAACTCGAGGGATTCGTCTTGGAACTGGTGCGCGAATCGGACGAATATCTGCACTGTGTGGTACGGTGAAGTCAGTTATGAATTTGATTCAACTAACTTCCATACAATGCGTATGAGATCTGCCAGGGGTAGTATACGTTGTCATCATTCCTGGCTTGCGAGGATGTGAAGACGTAGCACTGTTAACCATTGGAAGACACGTGTGCTGCCCTCTGCCGAATATTGTAAATGTTGCATTAGCAAATCATCCTTGTATCCTAGTATTTGTGTATTTTAATTTATTTTTTAATTTTAAATAATACTTCAGTAATTGTTAATAATTAACAAATCATGTAACATGATTGTGAGCATGCATTTGTTAACACAAATTACATAATCTATCCAGAAACATATTACAAATTTCAACTGAAAATTCATTCAGACACTTAATTAGGTTATCCCAAGTAACTTTGTTTTTTGCGAAGTACAAGATATGTACCAAAATAAAGGTGTGACAGGTACAGAAAAACATTTGAATTTGGATTAATAATATATATTTATTAAATGTAATATAATTAATGAGTATTCACTTACAGTAGGTGAACAAGTGGCACGTGATTACCGTCTTCAGTGGCATACCCAGGGAGTATTTTTGGTTGCCCGGAAACCCCCCAAAATTCGTCACTATTGTATGATCCATACGGTAACGTACAGCAGGGGCGTAACCCAGGGGAGTTTGAGGTTGCCCGGAAACCCATCCCAAGTTCTGCACTGCTGTATGATAAAATGATGGCAATGTACGTGAATACACGGAAGGATGATGGTAATACCCACAGCCCCCCTGAGGCCGAGATATTCTCCGTCTATCATCAAGCCTCTGGTTTCCCAGGTCAGTCTTCGGAATTTTGTGTATTACCGTAAACAGCTTGGGCGATATGGTGTCACCCTGTTGATGTATATCAACACGACGCAGATAGAGAATGTTGAAAGCTACGTCTATCTGGGACAGCGATACAGTATCACAGACAAAAACCAAGACAAGGAGATTCAAAGAAGGATCACCGCCGGCTGGACAGCATTCGCCAAACACCGCAACATCTTCAAGGGTAACTTTGGAGCCTGCTTGAAGAGACAAGTCTTCAACTCATGCGTACTTCCAGTGATGACATACGGCGCGGAAACATGGGCACTCACCATCCAGGCAAAGAACAAGCTAGTAGCCGCACAAACAAAGATGGAAAGAAGTATGTTAAAAATCACATATCGGGAGAGAAAAACAAACATCTGGATAAGGCATAAGAGGTCATAGACGTGATAGAACAAACCAGAAGACAGAAGTGGACTTGGGCAGGGCACATCAGCAGACTACGGGATAACCAATGGATATCGCGTATTACTCACAACCTGGAGACCTTACGAAGGGAAACGATCTAGAGGAAGACTGGCGAGACTGTGGAGAGACGAATTAGACGAGTATTGGAAGGGCACCATCTGGCAGAGGATAGCACAAGACAGGCAGATTTGAAAACGACATGACGAGGCCTTTGTCCAATCACGGGACACTACGGCTGCACAATGATGATCTATATGTATATATATATACATTAAACGTCTAGGCAGCCTTTTAGCATGAGATTAATATATATATATATGTTAAACGTCTAGGCAGCCTTTTAAGGCTGCCTAGACGTTTAATGATATTGCTCATAATTATTATGTCGTAGGCCACAATAGGAATTATAAAGCATTATAGTCTGATCAGTACACATGTTTTATTTTATTGTTGTTATTCAAACAAATATACTATATTGCATATTTTTTCTGGTATGCCAATCTATCGCTCAACCAGTACATTCCAAGCCAGAACCTACCGGATATATAAAATATGATACATTAATAATACTTAATATGTTAATCTCAAGCAAATGAGCTGACTGGACGTTTAATTATATCGCACTTATTTTGCCATGTTACGCTACCACTGAATATATGTTATTTCAGATCAGTATAAAAAAACATATTGATCACTGTGAATATTGTGATCTCTATGATTGCTGTGGTCACTGCAATAAATGTGATGAATGTGATCACAGCAATCACTGTCCATTGATGTGTCGTTGTGATCACTGATTACTTATTGCAATTGTTATAATCACTGCAATAACTGATGTCATTACAATGATTACTGTGATCACTGTAATCACTGTAATCACTGTGATCACTGCAATAACTGCAATAAAGGTCATCAAACGGAATTGTGTGATCATTGCAATTATTGCAATGACTGTTATAAATGTGATCACAATAATTACTGTGATCACTGCAATAAATGTGATCACAATGATCATCGTGATCACTGCGATAACTGATAAATGCAATCACAATAATTACTGTGATCACTGCGATAATTATAACCCTAATCACAAACGGTCCCTGTGGTCCCTGTGATCACTGTGCTCCTATGATCGCTGTGATCCTGTGATCACTGTGCTCCTATGATCGCTGTGATCCTGTGATCACTGTGCAGCGGACTGTGTGTCGTGAGTCTCTCCCTCCATGTGCGCCTTGAGTCGAGCAAGTCCGGCCAGACCCTGGTCTCTCCACTGTCTCCTCGCCTCCAGCGCCTCGAGGGGAACCTTCTTTGTCATCTGGTCAGGGGTGAAGATGTAGATTAGCCTCAATTGCCACTAAAACAACATTCTTACCTCATTTTTCCATATAATGCCAAACTATAATGTAATCAGTAGAGTTATTGTGTAATTATTAATTATTTATATATATTATACAAGCCCAGGTTTGGACAAAAGCACATGCACTGGATAATGTATGGCGCTTGTCAGTACACAGAAACACCATATTGAACATCTTTAGGACCACAGTTGAACCAATCCTCAAATACGGATGTCAATCGTCGATACTGACGCAAATGTTAGAGAAAACACTTGACGGATCCTACACCAGATTACAACATAAAATATACAATGTATCCTGGCGTGATCAAATCACCAACCAGGAGCTGTACGGCAGTCTATTACGGCGCCTACATCTGGCAGGGCATGTGATCGCCACAACGAAATAGCTAACCAAGTTCACCTTTGGAGACCCGAGGGTCATCAGAGAAGAGGTCGACCTAACATGATCCTAAGAGACACCATCGAGAAGAACACTGGCCTCAGGGGGACTTGTCTGGCTGCCACAATGACAGACAAAAAACTTGGGAAACAGCTCGCCATGTCACCACGATCGCTAAGTGGATGAGATATCTAAGTAAGTAATTATATATCAGATCTTAGGTACTCTTGATGTTTGTGTCCTTATTGCTACTGAACTTGTAACCTCATTGCACAAGTGGGGCATCTACCGTCTGGGAAGGCCAATAGATCAGCTTCCCCAGGGCAGCGGTCACCAAGCAGGGTCACACCCCGGTCAGTAAGGCAAGGTTACACAATGGGGAACACAATGGGAGATTTGCTAAAAGAAGCTGGGAAAATGTACCGCTCCATCATCTTTCAATATAATTTCACATTCCGAGAACGGAAACAACTACAAGCAAGATAAAAGACACACCACATGTAGAGAGTACATGGTGTGATTGCACTGACCCGGTGCTCAGGTGAGGTGTATAAAATGTTACTGCAATTCCCAGTTGGGTTATTTTCTCTACATTTTAGATTACACAAAATAAATGATATACCTCGATCATTTATCCGCATGGTCTGTTTGGTCTTCGTGATAAATCCCGTTTAAACTATTTAATAATACTGTCACCATATTACTAGGCAATAGTTTGCAGTCTGCACCAGTGACATTCCAATAATCTGGACATTCAACACATGTAATCATGATTCATTTTATTTCTAATTAACTTATATATATATAATTAATTTAAGCATTATTATTTTACGTATTAACCAGTTAATCCATTTAGCTTATTCGTTTTTTCATATACTATACTATAATTTACTCAGGTGTATTTAACATACATTTTATATAACTTTTATGTGCTACTCTTAAATCATATAATTTTCTTTTATCTTTCCATTTAATATGTTTTAGCTCATTTAACATATTTTACTTATATTATACTATTGTCACTTCCTTGGAGCAGATATACGGCGCTCTATATATGCTTATTATTATTATAGTTCACATGATGGATGGTCAATTTAGGCGGACCTAACAGATGTTTACCTGTTCGTGTACCTTCTGTGCAGTGTCACTAGAGCTACTCCATGATGGAGGTGGCCCGAACGTGTCGATGAGTGCTGCCAAGGCGGGGCCATACTTGTTAAGGTAGTCATGTATGCCTATAAGAGCAAACCAAACGTCAACAAAACATGACCAGCTATAACACACTGGGTATTAAGTCACATAAACCTATTCTGCATCCCAGCCAAAAATAGCTGTCTAGGTCACGTACCATCATCCGAGTCAAAAACAGCTGTCTGGTCATGTACTATCATCCAACTCAAAAATAGCTGTCTAGGTCATGTACTATCATCCGAGCCAGAAATAGCTGTCTAGGATATGTACCATCATTCAAGCCAGAAATAACTGTCTAGGTCATGTACCATCATTCGAGCCAGAAATAGCCATCTAGGTCATGTACCATCATCCAAGCCAAAAATAGCTGTCTACCCCAGGTAGGTCATGTACCATCATCTGAGCCAAAAATAGCTGTCTAGGTCTTGTACCATCCTCCGAGCCAAAAATAGCTGTCCAGGTCATGTACCATGAACCGAGCTAAAAATAGCTGTCTAGGTCATGTACCATCATCCAAGCCAAAAATAGCTGTCTAGGTCATGTACCATCATCCAAGCCAAAAATAGCTGTCTAGGTAAAGTACCACCATCTGAGCCAAAAATAGCTGTCTAGGTCATGTACCATCAATTTTCTGATTTTGGCAGACCTTATAATATCATCTTTCAATATCCAGCTTATTTTCCTCAAAATAATCCTAAATTAATAAAATACTACATGTTTGGTTGCATTGGGCAGGGCATTGACTTTGCACACAGCCGAATTTTAAACCTGTTTTTCTAAAAACTTCACTTTTTAAAGTTTAATTCATTTTTTAGCAATCAATAAAAAACTAGTGAAGATATTTCAACAAGTGATGTATCATTTTATAGCATATAATCAATGGAATAAAAATGTACAAAACTCTATTTCACAACCTTGCAACTTCATACCCACTTTGTTGTGGCAGGCCACAAACAGGAACTACTGAAGTTATGTCGCATATGTCGATATCTGAATATAGTAATAAACGTCTGCAATGCTTAAATCCTCGAACACCTAGCTGATGAGACACATGACAAACTCATCAACAGAATGAGGGACCAGGCAGGATTTAGCGTGGAAATGCAATTTGGAATACGTCCTTTGCAGAAGGTGGCTATTATTTCAAATGATTTAAAAATAATGAAGGGTTCTATCCCGATTTTTGGTGCAGCTACAGAAAATGCGTATCTGTCAATAGTGAACATCGTCGGGATTGCACAATATGTCCATTTTGGTCAGATTACCCTATGGAGAGGTAGTGGACAATGCAAACTAGTAATTTGGGATTTTCAGGTGTTCATTTAAGACAGGCGTTTGTTATGCAGAGGTCTGGCTTCACTGTACAGATTGTTCACTATAAAAAAGTAAAGGTAAGTGTTATATAGCGCAGTATCCAGTCCTCAGGACTGCTCAAAGCACTATACACTTTATTCCCTGGCAGACCTGTTCAATTGAACACCATCTCGACTTTTCCAGGAAGCATCCAGCCACACTGCAATTAATATGCGACGACTCCATACACAAACATCTACTATTGTCTATAGCCAGGTACTCATTCATACAGCTGAGTGAACTGGAGCAACGTATAGTGAACGAACTTGCCCACAGTATTTGAACCCGGGTTCTCTCGGTCGAGAGTCCGAAGCTCTAGCCACTGCACCACTGCACTCCGCTGTGTCAACATCAATGTTATTATTCTGTTATTTCTTATGATGTACCATTGGCGTTGAGATGCATTGTTTCAAAGGGTCCAATGAAGGCATATCTCATCCCCAGTCCACTTGTCATCACCGTGTTTATGTCTTCCACACTCAGCACGTCAGCCTGAACACAGACAACAAGCATAACAAATTCAATTTCATTCAGTTTTCATTCTCTAGAGTTAGTGAGTCCACTAGTGTCTATAGGTTTTTGCAAGGGATTTTGCATTTTCCCTGGCGTAAACACCGGGTAGAAGTGACAATTGGCTTATAGTGTCTCTTCCAAAAGACACAGGCAACGTAGGGTGAACAAAATTCCCATCTTTCGTAATGGCAGTCAGTAGTACTAGTAGGATTCAAACCCTGAACCCCTCAACTGACAGACCGGCACTCTACTGCTGAGACCACCGTGCCACATAACAACAACATAAAGAAGATACGTTTTCAAAAACGAATCATTGGTTCTTGTTTTGTATTTGCAGATTATAATATCTGGACAATTTTGTTCATTCTACATTGCCTCACTTCATGAACATTACTGTAGTCCAGTGGAACCTCATTTTACAGCCACCTCAATAATACAGCCACCTCACAATTAAGGTAACACTAGAACAGTCACAAATTATTTCCATATACTGTTATATGGCAAAGTATAAGATATTAGTCCCGTTAATATGGTCACCTCGCTATTCAGGTCACTTTTGTCTAGTCTCGCTTAACCAACTCTCACCTGGCTACGTGACTTCACCGGGAAGAGAGTCTGGTTCTGAAGCCGCCTTTTAAATGTTATCCGCTAAATGGCAACACTTATAGTATACTTACTCGTCGTTATCAATATTCTAAAAACAAATAACATTTAACTATTCAGTTGATCAATTGTCTCGATATAACCAACGTTTAAAGTTGA
>OZ023218.1:47617740-47827740 GCA_963995525.1 Escarpia spicata
TCTGGTACACATTCCTGAAATGAAGATGACACTTTCTGGTACAGATTCCTGAAATGAAGATGACACTTTCTGGTACACATTCCTGAAATGAAGATGACACTTTCTGGTACACATTCCTGAAATGAAGATGACACTTTCTGGTACACATTCCTGAAATGAAGATGACACTTTCTGGTACACATTCCTGAAATGAAGATGACACATATCCTTCTACATGCCAGTTTCATGTTAAGTAATATTAGTTAGTACATAAAACATTTGTGATGTAATTTTAATTAAGCCAACATTTTCTATTTATTTCGTAAATGTGCTTCCTCAGTCTGATTGCTTGCCGACTGCTTTTAAAATTCATTTTGCAAACACTAAAACAAAAAAAGGTTAAAAGGCTTACAACTGGCAGACTTACTCTATAGCAATGGAAACAGTTGGAATGTTTTGGTATGTTTAATCTGCATCTCTTAGACTTTAAAAATTTAACAAATAATTCAGGACAGATTAATATAACTTAATTGCAACACCTAAATTGGCCTAATATCAACCCAAAGATTTCTGTCACTGTATACTATAGCTCCACTCACACATTACCTGCACATAGATTGCGTCTTTCAGACAGTCTGCAAGATTGTCGGAGTATGATATCAGTGTGAGGAATTGTTCCACATCTGTCTCAGACTTTGCCAACTTCTCACAAATCATCCCGGTCACCACCTCTCTGGCACCTGTCAGCTGTTTGGAGTCGACATCAAACAGATGCACACTGTAGCCTGCCGAGGCAAACAGTGCGGCCCAGCTTCGACCAATCATGCCACTGTCAGAGAAAACAAAACACTGAGTTGTAGCCTCTCAAGCTCTTGCTATAAAAGTGCGGTTATGTATTCCGTTACCCAGAATTATGTCCTGGGTGGTAATTAGCAAGAAGATCACTGAATTAGGTCTTGACTGCACGGGAATGCAGTGAATGTATCAGACATCAAGGGGCAATTGTGACTGGCTGGCGTCCAAGATACCACCAACAAAGGTGTTTACAATTTACAATGAACATTTTGTGGATGCAACATTCAAGTTGCAAACACGATTTTAGGCTTAATAAATCCAATTTGGCATGCAGTACACTTTCAACACATTTGTTCTACTATTACATGCCTGTATTAAGAAATGTGGAAGAGACATATTCAGCTTAAACGGAAAACGTGACAATTGTGTGGGCCTATACACCTAAGACTTAATACAATCTAACCATTTAAAAATACAATTAACAATATCATGCCTGTGGTGTTTGCAGAATTTATTTTCAAAAGTGGGATATTCTAGTGAAATCTCACAGTTCCTGATGGCTGCATATTTGATATATTGAGACACCCTCCGATGCTAGCCCAATAAGCAACCAGAGCTTCTTTGACCACGACACTGTGGCGACACGTTGAATGTCTGTTCCCTTGACATTTATATGAATATGCCAGCTCATTGTTGGTTTCTTGTATTCCCTTCAATTCAGAGTTATATTTGAAACAACTGTAAATAATCCCATACATGCGGGTGTAACATGTTTAGCTAGTTAGAGCGCCAAAACAAATTCGACTATGCAAACTGGAGTAATATTCTCAGTTTGGCGACTAATTAATTCGGAAGATTATAGTCATTGGTGACGTCTGGCTATCTATCGCAACACGGCGCTGTCCGTGCAATTTCAATTATGTGTCTTCAACATTGTATGTTGCGGGTGTAACTGTTTTTACAAGACAAATTCAAGTTGTTATTCCATTGCGACGTATTGGGACAGTGTCATACTTCCTGTGGGTCAAGTGTGCACGTATGCATGCACAATAGGCAATAGGGTCGGCGCGCACAATGCACTCCGCACACGCACACTGTCTAAATGCACGCACACACGCATGTATGCTGGCATATGCTGGAAACACTGCCCGACGTGTTTGTATGTGAAGTAAAATACTGCCAAAGAGATACCTTCCAACGATGGCGATTTTATCGGTTTTCAATGACGACATGATCACTCGAGGACTTTGATACACGGCAGTGATATTGGCCTGTGCGGCAGTGGAGTGATCTCGGCCTATTTTGGCGAGTGTTTGCTGGCCATAATTTAAATATAGCCAGTGATCTCGGCCTTTTCTTTTGTGTGAGTGATGCTCACGAGAAATAATAAAGTTGTATCCATCTGCATGTTACAATAAACAATGTGCAATGCAATATAGATGCTTTGACGATCAGTCGTGATCTTATTCTTAGTTCTTACCTTACAACAAGTGCTTACCTCACGAACGGTCAATAGTTGCCCATTTGAGTTGAGCATTGGGGCTGTACGTCTCAAGTTGTAGTTTTCTGTAGTTGTCTTCCCAATTTCTAATGATTTTTAGGAAAACCATTTTTATGCTATTATTGTTATTGCTAAAGTCACAATTAGGTAACCAGTTTATTATTACAATACACAATGATCAGCTTTAAAATATTACATGTACGTTAGAAAGGGTAGATGTCATGGATATTTTCTTCATAATCTCCCTCAGTTATCTTTTCATGTTGTCTATATCTTTGATTTGTGTCCATTAAGAATGTGTGAAAGTAATTGACTTGCTATTCCTGCATTGCTTCATTGAGCACCTCTTTTCATGTTGTTTGTCTTTGATTTGTGTGGTGTGAGAATGTGTTGAGGCAGTAATCCGCGCTGTCTACTCTTGCATGGCTTTATTGAGCTTCCTGTTGTTTGTCTTTGATTTGTTAAGACTTGTGGAAGCCACGACAATTAGCTTGTTAGTCGTGTATTGTTTCACAGAGCAGGTACTTTGCTTAAACGGTGTAATCATTGTATGCAAGGTCGACTTGTTTACTAGTCCCCAACTGTTACCAACATACCGATCAGAAAATTTTATCGGAAACAAAAAACACGTATGAAACATACGGTACCACACATAGTGAGTTCCAAGCACGAATATAACATTGTACTCATAAAACTGCTGAAATATTACAAGAAATTATGATTATATGACCATTCAAACTACAAGTGCGCAGGCATAACATTTCAAGCAATACGAATGTTCAACTTCACACAGATGCCTAATGCTCAAATTTAAGAGTTCTATGACAGAAAGTATAACGTTATAGGAACATATCTCAATTTACCCCCCAGAAAAAAGTGCATAACACAACAAGGTTACCTGATAAGTGTATGGTCCGAATGTTCTGCACCACTCAGCTTTATAAAGAAGGGAATGTCAAGGACTAAACATTACCGGTTCATTTACAAGCGCCAAAGTATGACATTTGAATTTATTTTATGAAAGTCCGACAATAAGAGTTTAATACTAGTTTATAAAAGTATGACTGCAAGACTGCATGTAATTGCTTGCGTGCGGCATTCTGCTTTCCCGACATGGATCGAGAGTCTTAAGCGTGTCTCCACCGTCGTCTTGTCGTGCATGAGCTTCAAGAGGCTCTCTTCTGCGACGGGTGCAACTTATGCAACACCGAGTGTGCGGGACAGGTATGTTGCATGCGTTATATCATACTTTTCACTGTTGATACTGTAAAGAATATACCATCTAGTTGATACTAGGCCTACCGAACATGTCCCAGACAAACGAATGAAGACATGCTGAGGGCAATTCCATGTGATTGACGTTACAAGTTTTGCATGATAATGCAAAACAATACATAATTTAATTACCCTTTGGTCGCTACATGCATTCGTGGAAGATCGCGAAAACCTGAAGCATGTGCCACTGCTCTTCTGCTTAATGTCCAGACGTCGGACGAAGAACTATGTGGCCGTTCTGCAAACAGTACTTGATATTCTTCCAGGTCAGGGCCGATTATAATCTCGACGTTTACTGATACTACATGTCGAAACGTTATGAATATTGGGGTCAGGCGCTTGGCTGTCTGGTTCTTTCGTTATGCTGTAAATATTTTATGTTTACCATATGCCAATATCAATGGAAATTATGACAATACCAATGGAAATTAAGACACAACCAATGACAATGATGATGTTTTACGCAATGATAATGCACATTTCATAATGATTACAACACTGTGCCAGGTACCCCAAGACAACCCTATGCACGTATACATACGCAAGTTGATGGCACTACCTTTGCTGCCGGCCGAGCACATCAGCCCCGTGTTCACCGTGTTGGAGAGCAAGGCCACAACACATCCACTGCAAGCATTAGGTGTTGTCACAACCTCTATTTGCAGTGTGGTGTTGACACAGGTCTGTGTGATGTGTCTAGTGCCGCTGTGTAGTGAGTAGTTTGTAGTGCATGCGCTTCACGCTCTCGTTTCCAGCTACGACAGCCAGCTAGCCCCCTCCCTGGTATGAAAAGGGAGCCAAATGCGTAAGCCTCCCCTGCTGGTACATAGCCTCTCCATGCCACTCTCCATAGACAAGACTCTAGCATGACCTCCTTGTGGTACACTACGGATACTGGGCACGTACTTGCTGCCCCAGGCTAACATGCTAGGGATCTAGGAGAAGGACAACTCTGATTCCAAACCTGGGTAGACCCAGCTCATTAACATTGGCAGGCAGTGGGTCTAGGAGAAGGAAAACTCTGATTTGATGTAAAGAGGTTGGGCTTCAGGCTAGCGACATGTCCCTTTGAAAAAAAGAAATGCTACGAAAACAGCTCAAGGCACATAAACATATCATCGGCAGATAAGACGACGGTCGTCTCCTACAGGAGATACAATGACAGATACAAATGAAAGCCGTTCAAAGGAAGTTGGTGCCCCGAAGACCCGAGTTCTCTCGGCAAAGAGTAAGACACGCATCGGATATTGAAATGTCCGAACATTAAGCGAGAGTTCAAAGAAGCTCGAACAATTGATTAAAGAGATGGAAAACTACATGATCAATACACTAGGTCTCAACGAGGTTCGCTGGACTGACTCGGGAAAATTCAAATCAGGAAACAAGACCATACTGTTCTCTGGAAGACAAGACGATATCCATCGTGGTGGTGTTGCCATCGTCCTTGACAATTATTTTCAAAAGTGGGATATTCTAGTGAAATCTCACAGTTCCTGATGGCTGCATATTTGATATATTGAGACACCCTCCGATGCTTGCCCAATAAGCAACCAGAGCTTCTTTGACCACGACACTGTGGCGACTCGTTGAATGTCTGTTCCCTTGACATTTATATGAATATGCCAGCTCATTGTTGGTTTCTTGTATTCCCTTCAATTCAGAGTTATATTTGAAACAACTGTAAATAATCCCATACATGCGGGTGTAACATGTTTAGCTAGTTAGAGCGCCAAAACAAATTCGACGATGCAAACTGGAGTAATATTCTCAGTTTGGCGACTAATTAATTCGGAAGATTATAGTCATTGGTGACGTCTGGCTATCTATCGCAACACGGCGCTGTCCGTACAATTTCAATTATGTGTCTTCAACATTGTATGTTGCGGGTGTAACTGTTTTTACACAGTGTCATACTTCCTGTGGGTCAAGTGTGCACGTATGCATGCACAATAGGCAATAGGGTCGGCGCGCACAATGCACTCCGCACACGCACACTGTCTAAATGCACGCACACACGCATGTATGCTGGCATATGCTGGAAACACTGCCCGACGTGTTTGTATGTGAAGTAAAATACTGCCAAAGAGATACCTTCCAACGATGGCGATTTTATCGGTTTTCAATGACGACATGATCACTCGAGGACTTTGATACACGGCAGTGATATTGGCCTGTGCGGCAGTGGAGTGATCTCGGCCTATTTTGGCGAGTGTTGCTGGCCATAATTTAAATATAGCCAGTGATCTCGGCCTTTTCTTTTGTGTGAGTGATGCTCACAAGAAATAATAAAGTTGTATCCATCTGCATGTTACAATAAACAATGTGCAATGCAATATAGATGCTTTGACGATCAGTCGTGATCTTATTCTTAGTTCTTACCTTACAGCAAGTGCTTACCTCACGAACGGTCAATAGTTGCCCATTTGAGTTGACCATTGGGGCTGTACGTCTCAAGTTGTAGTTTTCTGTAGTTGTCTTCCCAATTTCTAATGATTTTTAGGAAAACAATTTTTATGCTATTGTTGTTATTGCTAAAGTCACAATTAGGTAACCAGTTTATTATTACAATACACAATGATCAGCTTTAAAATATTACATGTACGTTAGAAAGGGTAGATGTCATGGATATTTTCTTCATAATCTCCCTCAGTTATCTTTTCATGTTGTCTATATCTTTGATTTGTGTCCATTAAGAATGTGTGAAAGTAATTGACTTGCTAATCCTGCATTGCTTCATTGAGCACCTCTTTTCATGTTGTTTGTCTTTGATTTGTGTGGTGTGAGAATGTGTTGAGGCAGTAATCCGCGCTGTCTACTCTTGCATGGCTTTATTGAGCTTCCTGTTGTTTGTCTTTGATTTGTTAAGACTTGTGGAAGCCACGACAATTAGCTTGTTAGTCGTGTATTGTTTCACAGAGCAGGTACTTTGCTTAAACGGTGTAATCATTGTATGCAAGGTCGACTTGTTTACTAGTCCCCAACTGTTACCAACATACCGATCAGAAAATTTTATCGGAAACAAAAAACACGTATGAAACATACGGTACCACACATAGTGAGTTCCAAGCACGAATATAACATTGTACTCATAAAACTGCTGAAATATTACAAGAAATTATGATTATATGACCATTCAAACTACAAGTGCGCAGGCATAACATTTCAAGCAATACGAATGTTCAACTTCACACAGATGCCTAATGCTCAAATTTAAGAGTTCTATGACAGAAAGTATAACGTTATAGGAACATATCTCAATTTACCCCCCAGAAAAAAGTGCATAACACAACAAGGTTACCTGATAAGTGTATGGTCCGAATGTTCTGCACCACTCAGCTTTATAAAGAAGGGAATGTCAAGGACTAAACATTACCGGTTCATTTACAAGCGCCAAAGTATGACATTTGAATTTATTTTATGAAAGTCCGACAATAAGAGTTTAATACTAGTTTATAAAAGTATGACTGCAAGACTGCATGTAATTGCTTGCGTGCGGCATTCTGCTTTCCCGACATGGATCGAGAGTCTTAAGCGTGTCTCCACCGTCGTCTTGTCGTGCATGAGCGTCAAGAGGCTCTCTTCTGCGACGGGTGCAACTTATGCAACACCGAGTGTGCGGGACAGGTATGTTGCATGCGTTATATCATACTTTTCACTGTTGATACTGTAAAGAATATACCATCTAGTTGATACTAGGCCTACCGAACATGTCCCAGACAAACGAATGAAGACATGCTGAGGGCAATTCCATGTGATTGACGTTACAAGTTTTGCATGATAATGCAAAACAATACATAATTTAATTACCCTTTGGTCGCTACATGCATTCGTGGAAGATCGCGAAAACCTGAAGCATGTGCCACTGCTCTTCTGCTTAATGTCCAGACGTCGGACGAAGAACTATGTGGCCGTTCTGCAAACAGTACTTGATATTCTTCCAGGTCAGGGCCGATTATAATCTCGACGTTTACTGATACTACATGTCGAAACGTTATGAATATTGGGGTCAGGCGCTTGGCTGTCTGGTTCTTTCGTTATGCTGTAAATATTTTATGTTTACCATATGCCAATATCAATGGAAATTATGACAATACCAATGGAAATTAAGACACTACCAATGACAATGATGATGTTTTACGCAATGATAATGCACATTTCATAATGATTACAACACTGTGCCAGGTACCCCAAGACAACCCTATGTACGTATACATACGCAAGTTGATGGCACTACCTTTGCTGCCGGCCGGGCACATCAGCCCCGTGTTCACCGAGTTGGAGAGCAAGGCCACAACACATCCACTGCAAGCATTAGGTGTTGTCACAACCTCTATTTGCAGTGTGGTGTTGACACAGGTCTGTGTGATGTGTCTAGTGCCGCTGTGTAGTGAGTAGTTTGTAGTGCATGCGCTTCACGCTCTCGTTTCCAGCTACGACAGCCAGCTAGCCCCCTCCCTGGTATGAAAAGGGAGCCAAATGCGCAAGCCTCCCCTGCTGGTACATAGCCTCTCCATACCACTCTCCATAGACAAGACTCCAGCATGACCTCCTTGTGGTACACTACGGATACTGGGCACGTACTTGCTGCCCCAGGCTAACATGCTAGGGATCTAGGAGAAGGACAACTCTGATTCCAAACCTGGGTAGACCCAGCTCATTAACATTGGCAGGCAGTGGGTCTAGGAGAAGGAAAACTCTGATTTGATGTAAAGAGGTTGGGCTTCAGGCTAGCGACATGTCCCTTTGAAAAAAAGAAATGCTACGAAAACAGCTCAAGGCACATAAACATATCCTCGGCAGATAAGACGACGGTCGTCTCCTACAGGAGATACAATGACAGATACAAATGAAAGCCGTTCAAAGGAAGTTGGTGCCCCGAAGACCCGAGTTCTCTCGGCAAAGAGTAAGACACGCATCGGATATTGAAATGTCCGAACATTAAGCGAGAGTTCAAAGAAGCTCGAACAATTGATTAAAGAGATGGAAAACTACAGGATCAATACACTAGGTCTCAACGAGGTTCGCTGGACTGACTCGGGAAAATTCAAATCAGGAAACAAGACCATACTGTTCTCTGGAAGACAAGACGATATCCATCGTGGTGGTGTTGCCATCGTCCTTGACAAAGATGCGAGCAGTGCGCTTACAGAATGGAACCCAGTGAATGAACGATTAATTCCGGCAATATTTGTAACATCACATGCCAAGGTCACTACCATCCAGTGCTATCCACCATCCAATAAACCACGATGACTATGAGAAAGACAGCTTCTATGAGCAACTACAACCAATCAAAGCCAAAGATGGATATCTACTATCGAAAGGAGAGGACAGACTAGAGAGATGGACAGAACACTTTAGAGAGGTTCTCAATAGATCCACACCTGACATACTAGCGCAGACTGGCAACAAAAGGCCGTGCTTCCAATCAACACAGAGGAGTTCTCGGGGGATAAAGTGAGGAAGGCCATTGCGACTCTCAAAACAATCAAGTCACCTGGCATGGACGGAATCATAACTGAAATTATCAAAGCGGGTGTTGACACAATTATACAATGGATGTGCGGACTATGCAACCAGATAGGGGACTCGGGCACCGATCGTTCCGGAACACCGGAAAGATGGTGCTATTGTCTCTATCCCAAAGAAAGGAAACCTAACTGAATGTGACAACTAGAGAGGTGTGACATTGCTGCCAATACCAAGGAAAGTGTATTGCCAGATGATACTGAACCGAATGCGAGATGTGGTAGATGGCGAACTGTGTGAGAGACAAGCTGGCTTTAGGCCCAAACGCTCTTGTGCTGAGCAGATATTCACACTCAGACGTGTTATTGAGAAATTTCAAGAATACCAGTTACCCCTCGAAATTAGTTTCATAAACTTCACCAAAGCGTTTGACAGTATCCACAGACCCTCGATGTGGAAAATAATAACCAAGTAAGGAATCCCACAAAAGATTGTAACAGCAATCTAGAAGATATATAAAAACTCGAGATGCTGTATAAAAACAGAAGATGGCTACAGCGACTGTTTCATGAGATGACTGGTTTCAGACAAGGCTGCATTCTTTCCTCCTCCTCTTTGCCGTGGCCATCGACTGGGTCATGCGGCTAGCAACCACAGGCAATGAAGGGATTGTGCGGGTTAAGGAGGAGCGTTTATCAGACCTGGACTTTGCTGATGACATTGCTGCCCTCTCAGACGCCACCCAACGTCTCGTGGAATCAGTCAGCAAATACGCTAATGGCTTGGGACTTGTCATCAGTGAAAAGAAAACAAAAAGCATGCTGACAGGGGAGCACCAACCACCCACAGATGTTTTGATCAACCAGAAAAAAAGTAGAAACAGCTCCATCAGCAACCAAGGAATCATCGATCATGAACTAAACAGCAGAGTGGTGGAAACGTCAGCAGCTTTCAACCAGCTGAGAAAAAATTGGAACAACACGAAATTTATCTTGAAATCTAAACTCCCCGTTTATAACTCAAACGCTATACCAACCCTCCTATATGGATGTGAAACATGGCAGCTAAAACAAGCCAAGAAAACAGAATTGATGCATTCTACACTAAATGCGAAAGATCTTGGGCATACACTGGAGTGACCATGTGACGAATATAGATATCCGTATACGATCAGGACAACCTCTGGCTTGATCTACTATCTGCAGAAGACGAATGAGCTGGCTCGGCCATGTCTCAAGGCTCCCATCTACTAGACCTGCCAACAATAGCTATGGTGGATGTCAGCGAAAGAGGGGACGACCAAGAATGAACGCCAAACAATCGACCGAGACCTACAGCTGGTCAACAAAAGTTGGAGCGACGTCAGAGACAGATATGGATGGCGTGCTTCGACTGCCTCATGCGTCTATAAACGCAGGAGCCGCTAAGTCTAATTGCAGTATTTTTGTCTTATTGGAAATAACTTATTGCTTGATCGATTGCTGATTATGACAACCATAGTAATATTTATTTTGTATAGCCCCATATCCAATAATGCTCGTTAATCGATATAACACTGATAGATAAAAATTAAAAACACACATTTAGTCAACCAAAATGAAATAGCATAGACATCATAACCTTGATTATAGAACATTTCAGAATAATATTATCCTGATGTGTATGGGCATACCACGTATTTAATTATATTATTATGTTTAGTTGCTTATATCCAAGAGACTTAGATTGGAAGTGGCGTGTGGCCCCCGATCAGCTGGTCAGTCTTCGGGCAGAGCGTGCGCACCAACAACGACGTAGAAGGTTGGCACCAGGGCCAAGGAGCAGATGCCGTTCTACGAATTACCAACTCAACTGTACGAAGCAGCCTCACAGGTGAGCAACCCACGCTATATAAAACATATGAATGAATGGCTACTCGATACGCTGTAAGTATGTCCGCCGGTGGCAAGCTCTGCAATAGTCTGCAGTGGTAATTTTTGATGCTGATTGCAAGACTAAATATGTACAAGGACTACCAAACAAGGCACCATATTTTTGTTTTCGCCCAAAAATGTCAGCTTATGAAATAAATCGAAAATAATTTAAAATCTCCATTGCTAAAACGGCGCGACTAAAACACTCGTTTAGAACCTAGCTGTATAAAAAAAGACATGACAATATTCAATGCTATAGTTTGCCGATTTAGGTATCGAACAAAATAAGTTTTTCAGTTTGTCTTATAAATGAGTAGGTTTCTGTCACCACAAATGCATACTTATATACTGTAGTACGTATTGAACTATTATGGCTTAAAAGGACAGTGCGTCATTTCCCCTTTAAGGATTTTGGTGAGCTTATTATTATTATTATGTACATGACAACATTATATTCATTTTAAACTATACCTCCATCGAGGCACACCAACAACCCCAACTGAATCCCCTAGCCGAAATGTTGGGGGTTAGCGTATCTCCAATTACTCACCCCTCCCGCGGTTCCGATGCATATATGCACACGAATAACGAAAATACATTTAGTTATACCCCAAAAAGTGTTGTACAGGCCGAATTCACTGGCCTACTTCATGCCGCCATCGTTTCTGGTCAGCAACACGCCCCGAACAGGCCGAGATCACTGGCAATACAGGCCGAGTTCACTACCGCACAGGTCGAGGTCACTGGCCGAGTTCACCGAAACAGGCCGAGATTATTCGGGCCGAAATCGCGAAAGGCCGAGATCACCGTCAAGATTCTCTCTGATTTCTAAAATCTTCCCTTATTTATACAAGTCTGCTTTCCAGCCCAAAACGGTCCAACACGGTGGATGTACGTTACACCATAACTCATCCTGTTACTGTGAAACTAAGCGATCCCTCGTAAAAAAAAGTCCTAGCATTCCGCAAGGTGGCACCACCAAACATATCCGCTCGTAGTAAACAAGTCGGGTTTTGCAACGCGTAACTGGCTCCAAGAAGTTCAGTCAATTGGGGTGTTCAGTCATTTATCTTATTCACACCCTTCCACATCTAGCGGTCAATATGATAGTGCATGCTCGACTCTCCTACAAGTTGTGATGGCGGAGGCTGACTGTTCAGATGGATTCGGGGCCGAAGAAGTTAACGCGTACGAACGATTATGTTCGACAACAAGTGGTGTAACGCTTACGTCCACTGTGACAGATGAAGAATACGACCTATTACCGCTACCTGAAGTCGACGAAGATTTTTTGGATGACCGAGTTTGTCAGGATGACTGTTCACGCGAAGGTATGATATTTTTGTGGGTGTCCAAACTTTGTTTTGAATGGCTTTGTGGAACTACGAAACGCCGGCGTTTTGTCTTGTGTCTACTCTAGATAGTAGAATGACACAAGACGAGACTCGACTCTACATTCAATGATTCACTGACTGATTTGAGTGATTCAGTCCAGCCTCAGTCAATAATTGAGTAACAGTATGTATAGCTGTGTACATCAATTTCACTGTACGTACGTCATATTTGCAGATGACTGCCTACTATATAGAGAAATCAAAACACTCAACGATCACATTGCACTACAACACGACCTAAAACAACTCCAAACATGGGCAAAAGACTGGGGTATGAACTTCAATACAAACAAATGCTACATCCTCAGTGTAAAACATAAAACTGACTATTTCTACACCTTAAATAACATCACCCTAGAACGTGTAAACTGCAATCCCTATCTTGGTATCTCTATCTCCGACGACCTTAAATGGCACTCCCACATCGCAACAACAACTAAAAAAGCAAACTCAACACTTGGTTTCCTAAGTCAAACGTAACATACGACACTGTCCTATAAACAACAAACGGACCGCATATATTGCCCTTGTGCGCGCTGCTTTAGAGTACGGAGCCTTAGTGTGGGACCCATACCATCAGGGGGACATAGATAAACTAGAACATATACAACACCGTGCTGCTCGCTTCATTACCGGCGACTACCACTCCAGACATGAAGGATCAATGACAAACATATTAATAGACCTAAAACTCAATACCATACAAAGCAGACGTCGGGATCTACGACTCAAATACATGTACAAAATAGCTGAGGGATCTATCCCAGCCATCCCCGCAGAAACATACTTTCAGCCCCAAAAAATAAATAAAAGACGCATCCAACCCAAACATTTTCCAGATCACGTATCCTCAAACTTTGTACAACACCTAACAACCAATAACACCAGGTGCTATATAGTACCTGCATCCCACACCGACCAATTCAAAAACTCATACTTTGTAAAGACAATAGTAGACTGGAATAAACTAAACGAGTCGCAGGTCCAGGCTGAGACCATAAACGATTTCAGTCTCCTATCCTGCGGCTCAAACACTCAATAACACCATACGCACCCACCCCGTCGTAAACCATAGCCAACAGTGGCTCCTTACAACGTAAATAATTAGAAGTCGCCTTACTAACGTCTCGGGTCACCACCTATATTTACCATTGGAACAGTGAAACCGAGGCATGGTGAAGGGAGTGCTCCGTGGTGAAGATGTTGCCGAACAAAAAAGTTGTTTTGGATCAATTTAGCCATGAATTGGTAAAAATACATGTGATTAATAATATAACGATTAACGTGGAACATTTTCATGATAACCTACAAAATAAAAACCAACGTTACGTACGTAGCATATAATAATAACCATACGTTATGTACGTAGCATATAATAATAACCATATGTTACGTACGTAGCATATAATAATAACCATACGTTATGTACGTAGCATATAATAATAACCATATGTTACGTACGTAGCATATAATAATAACCATATGTTACGTACGTAGCATATAATAATAACCATATGTTACGTACGTAGCATATAATAATAACCATATGTTACGTACGTAGCATATAATAATAACCATACGTTACATACATATCATATAATAATAACCATATGTTACGCAACTATTTGCGCTAATGTGTCTTCATGGCAATGCAATTTCGGCATTTTTAGAATTGTCCTTACTACACTCAAAACAACCTTTCGAAAAAAATGTTGCACACAGGTGATTAGATGTATGGTATAGCTTTAGAAGTTTAGAATATGAATATTTTATGGAAGAGTTTGTCCAGGTTTGTTGTTAAAACAATGTGTTCCTATTGTGTATGGCAAAATTTGGGACATCCTGTATAATACGTTACACTGGGCTCAGGTCTAGCCCCGAGTGAGATAGACCCATAGGTGCAGTCATAGACACAGACATGATAGTCAGTGATAGAAATAAGCCTTGTCTGCTGGACAAGTAAGTTTTGAAATCTCCTTGTCCGCAAAAATTTTAACTTGTCCTAGTGTTTGTCAAGGGGAATCAAATCTTCGGAAAAAACTGTCTTCTTTTATGACAACAACACAATGTTTCTGCTGTTTCGTTGCATGTAGATCTGAATGACTTGCGATCAAAGACACAATTTGATTTAATCTGCAAATTTTGAAATTGCTAAATTATATTTGCAACTATTTTCCGGTCCATTATTATTATTATTCGTCACGAATATTAAAAATAGACATGTTACATGATGTATACCAATATTTTAGTGATGTGATCAATACGAATGCTTTTCTTTATAACAAATAATTATGATGATGATAGGAATGAGACAATTGTTTTCCTTGCTATTTGTTATAATGCACTGTAAATTTGTTGCATCAGTGTGTCATTGAAGACGCCACTCAACCATCAGGAACACAACCAATGCACAGCCAGGAAATGTTGTCACAAAAATCATAATAAACTATATAATCTTATATTATTTTGTTCAACCTCTATGAACTTCAGTATTAACAAAGTGCTATATTTTACAAATGAAGATAATATTCAATTGATCATCAGCAAACAAGCGCATATTTTCCTAAATGCTATATTACCATTTTACATAGATACAACAACACTTCTGAAATTTCATTAATATTCCGTTTATTAACCACCACCATATATTTACCGGAGAGCCTGTTACAAGTTTTTAAAATTGTCACCGATCTGGATCGGCTAACGTTCGATGACTTGGAAGACTGCCGAGTCCGCGTGGGTTAGACGTAATAATGGTTAAAACTATATAATTATTTAAATAACTGGTAGTGATACAAAATCTACTACTTCCAAAGTTCATCAAATATGATCCATGAGTGGAAGCAAGTTGTACGTCAGCAAACTGAACAATTTACGATTTTGTGAAATACAGCCACGATCAGTGATGGATGATGCGGAGTCTGTCCTACACGTATGACAGAGCTAGGTCAGTGCGCTCAGCGGATGACCCTGTTAATACAGGCACTAAACTCGATCGAACACTGACGTACAACTCACTGACGGCGGAACGACAAGACGCCGACACACTAACAAAATTGCAACGCATGCGATTGCTAGTGAATTTCATTTACGTTTGAATTTCCTCAAATAAAAAGTTTGCTATAAATTTTCATTTGTTCACCAGATAACCATGTAGAGTCATTTTACTTGTCCGGGCCAAAAATCACTTGTCCCGGACAAATGGACAAGTGCTATTTCGAACGCTGATAGTAGAATAGGCCTGGCATCACGTGCCGTCTCTGTTTGAGTCAACAGGAAACTAGGCCTAATACTGGGGTCCAATGGGCTCGTTTAGGCTGGTGTACCGGTCTGAAAGTAAGTTCTGGTTCCATTTTCGTATATCGCCCAAGCGCAGTACATGAAATGCAACCCGCAGTGAGCAATGTGACCTCAGATGACCAATTAACTTTGACCCCGTGCCAGAAGTTTGGAGTGATTGAGTTACACTGTGGTGAGCAATGTGACTTCAGGTGACCGATCAACTTTGACCCCTTGCTCGATGCACGTGGTGACTGAGTTACATAATTAATCATTCTTTGTTTGCTGTAGCGACCGTTACTCCATTGACTCCATATGCTCCCCTATGGTGCTGAACAGCGAGTGTACGTCTGTGCGTGACCAGAGCTGAATAATTGGATTTTGATTTCAATAGAACAATCGAACACAAACGAACTCATTGCCTGAGACTTCAATCTTAATCTCCTCAAGATAAACAAAATACCTATTTGCAGTGAATTCTTTGATCTGTTGACATCTCACTGTTTATTCCCACAAATTACACTTCACACAAGATTATCACGCTCAAATGGCACATTAATTGACAATATATTCTATAAAAGTCAGAGTTCTATATCCATAACTACATCTGGTATATTAATAAATAAGATATCTGATCACCTCCCTTGCTTTACTCTCTCAGAAATGTTGTTAGTAAATCTACCAAACCCAAGATTGATTAAAATTAACAAAATAAACGTTAAAACCACAAAAAATATAATAAATGACATTAATTCGTCTGATTTGTACAACTTACTTGACAACAATTTTAAGACAGACCAAAATCTAAGCTAGACATTATATTTGAAGTAATTGAAACGGCCAAGAACAAGCATATGGTAAGCAAATTAGTTAAGTTTAATAAATACAAACACAAAAAACTAAATGGATTACCAAGGGTCTGCTAAAATCCATGAAGTTACGAAATAAATTGTATAAGAGAATGAAACTTACAAATCCTAATTCAAGGTAATACAAAATTATGCGTATTAACTTAAAAACTTATGGTACCATATTAAAGAGAAGCTTACATGAATAAAAAAAACATTATTTTGCATCCACTTTCGCTAAATATAAATCTGATATCAGAAACACGTGGAAAACTATAAATGAAATTATTTCAAGAAAAAGCAATAAGAATCGTTTTCTCGAATCATTCCTTATAAATAATATAGAAACTACAAACACTCTAGATATAGCTAACGCATTTAACACCTTCTTTACAAATATCGGCATAAAACTGGTTAATAACATAACATATTTAGGTAACAAAGAGTTCAGGCATTCCTTTGATAAACATTTTAACTACAAATTTGTATTAATAACGTTGACAAACTAATTGTACAAAAAAACAATAGACAACCTTCCGTCTAAAAATTGTACCGGGTCTGATTTAATTTCAACTAATTTGCTAAAACAAATCGCACCTAAGATAATAAAATCTTTAACGCTACTTATAAATCAAATTTGTAATACGGGAATATACCCTGAAAAACTAAAGATGGCCAAAGTTATTCCATTATTTAAAAATGGTGACCCATCAATAATCAACAACTATAGACCAATTTCTCTTCTGCCTGCTATATCTAAAGTATTGGGAAACATTTTGGGAAATCAACTATCTTCCTATTTTGAAAGTAACAATCTTTTTTCAAAATCCCAATATGTCTTCCGTTCTGGTCACTCGACGGAATATGCTGCATTAGACCTTGTAGACCGAATAACAATCTACATGGATAATAATGAGATACCTTTTAGCATATGTCTTGATCTCTCTAAAGCATTTGACACCTTAGACCACAATACATTACTTTGTAAATTAAAACATTACGGCATTGAAAGGGTGTGTAAGAAATGTTATGAAAGTTATCTATCAAATAGAACACAATATGTAGAAATTAATGATGTAAAATCTGATATCTTATCTATAGAAACCGGAGTACCCCAAGGCTCCATTCTTGGACCAGTTCTGTTTATTATTTATATTAATGACTTCTCAAAGCGAGCCAAATGTTCAATTTTATATCCTATGCAGACGACACTACTTTGTTAACTACAATGAGCAATTTCACAATCTCACACACCGATGATGCTGAAACATTGATTAATGAAGAACTCCACAAAATTAATTAATGTCTAGAAATAAATATACTTTCTCCTAATGTAACTAAATCTAAATTCATGGTTTTACACACACGAAAAAACAACATAACACATGTATTCATAAAATCAATAATAGTATAATTACAAAAGTTGACAGTTAATTTCCTGGGATTAACATTGGATGCACATCTTAACTGAAAAAACACTCTGAAAATGTATCAAACAAATGTTCCAGAATAATCGGTATACTAAATAGACTTAACAAATTCTGCCAATGAAAATAAAATAATATTATATAATACATTATTAGTACCACACTTAACTTACTGTTTAACAACATGGGGGTACCACTGTCAAAGAATTAATCAACTTCAGAAAAGGGCTGTACGCATAATAACTTTGAGTAATTTTTATGCTCACACTGACCCGTTATTCAACAAATTTAACTTACTAAAAGTAAATTATATTTTAGTCCTTCAAGAATTAAAATTTTCCTATAAATTTCTACATGACAAATTACCTGCTCACCTTCTACATTGGAAAATAGCTACACATACCATCATTCATGGTCACAATACATGCAACCAACACAAAATTCACATTTACAATACACATAATTAATTTGCAAAACTATGTCTCTTACCAAACACAATTAACAACACTTCCCTTAGTGTGATATCTAAACTGTATACACACAGTTTACAGACTGTACATGGTTTTTTAAACTATGCTAAGAACCATTTCATTCAAAATTACAACAACACATGCATAAATGAGAATATGCGGCCACGGCACCGTGCTGCATATGTACAGGTATTTTTGTGGGAGTCTCCATCATCCTCATTGTACACGTTTTTATATTATAATTTGTCATATTATTATTGGATGTACTGTCTAGATAAATAAATCCACTTCTGTTCTGTTCTGTACTTATGTAATTCGTGATTGCATGACTCATTTCCATAAATATATTGTATTATTGAAACATAGCTGAGTCACCCGGAGTTGCGTTGGGAATTTTTTTTGGAAATGGTGACCCAAAGATCCACATCCTCCATGTGAATTTGGAACCACCCCAATGGGCCTGCTAGACTGCATACAAAATGTCAGCCCCATATATGCAAAACTGATGGAGATAAGTGCCAGTTTTTAATTGTGACCCCCAGATGAATTTAGAAAGAAAAGAAAATCTACAGACCATCCCAATGGGTCTGCACAAAAATGTCTGCCCCACACAAAATTGGTGCAGATAAGTGCCATTTTAAACCATTGGGCAAATTTTGGAAAAATAAGACTACACCTACAAACAACCCCAATCGGTCCTCTAGATCACACATGAAATGTTAACTCCTTACATGACAATTTGACAGATAAGTGCCATTAAAAATGATGACCTCCCTCAGACCCCCCACTCCCTGGATGTATTTCAAAAAGATCTATACAAACTACCCCAATGGGCCTGCTTGATCACATACCAAATTTCAGCTTCATACATGTATGCCAAACTGACAGATGTGTTATTTAAAAATCCCCCTAGGATCCCCACCCCAACAAATTTCCAAAAAATCTAAATCTACGAACCACCCCCAATGGGGCCACTAGATTACACACAAAATGTCAGCTTCATACATGCCAAACTTACGGAGATATGTGTCATTTAAACAATTACAAAACTAAGCGTATCGTTAACACAAACTATAATATAAATGGGTCACGCATGCTTTCAGTAGGCACCGTGTTTAAGCTGGCCGAACGCAGGCGCTAACCTTTGGCATGTACACCTGCAACTCGAAAGTTCAGAAGCAGCCCGACTTACAACTGGTAAATTTATGCAACTGGGTCAAGTAAGCATTATGAAGTCGTATTCACAATATACATGAACCCACTGGAATGCAGCATAATTGTGTAATCATTAATGGGCAATTTAACTGCCCGCCTTCTATACTTCTTACAACCTATGTCTAGTTATGACTAATGTTGTCAATTGTTTTTTAATGCATGCTAGGGTACTTTGAAAATTAAACCAACAAAATCATTGTGCATGATTTTGTTACTTTTATTTTGTTAATAAAATAATTTATTAGGCATGCCTACATGCAAACACATGTTTTTATATCTACCTTCAATGAATGCCCCATTTTGAAACTAGTATTGAAATAAATTATGAGGGAGCATAGCCAGACAACACAACAATGAACAGTGCTTTACACCGAATGTTCTCAACATCTCGTCTTGTCCAAACCTCCACCTCACACGTCATTCATCCTCGCTTGACAGAGGTGTCACTGCTGATTACCTCAGCCTCAGTACCCCATCACAGATCGACTTGCGAAATGCTGAAGTTAAACTGAGCCAATAATATTGTTGCATACAAAGAGTTGACTGTTTGGGTTTTGGCTATTAAATGTAGGCCCTGTTGTTCGGGAAGTAAGGGCAGTTATTTGAATGTAAACAATAGCCCTGGCACTCAGCAGCACACCAGAATGGTAGAACCGGTAATTGGAATTACCTGGAGCCCCCTTTGTCTTTGAACTTTGATATGGAGTGCAGGCACTTGCATTGTTCTCATGGCTGGGATAGTTGCAACCAGCAGAGTCCATTACTAGGAAGAACTACAACTGATTCAGCTAACTTCCGTACACTACATAGGTTATCTACCATTGGTCAACTACCACATCTGGTCAACTACCACATCTGGCTTCAGTGGCTTGCAAGAATAACCTAATGTTATCCTGGTAAATACTGATATTGAAGGGGTAGGGGAACCAATACGAAACACTGTGTTTTTGTCTGAATCTTATGAGGTCCCCCATAATAAGCCTGTGTCATAAAGAAAACTCACTCACGTTGTCATAATTTTATTTGGGGACTCATCGTTCAAATTTTGTGGGGGCCGAAGGGCCTGCTGACTCCTAGATTCACTGCCTAATAGTTCTAAGTCTAGGGGCTTGACTGGTCCGTTAAAATTGAGACATTTAGTGGGGGCCCATTGGCTCCTAGATTCACTGCTGGGTCCCTAATAGTTCCAAGTCTAGGGGCTTGACTGGTCAGTTAAAATTGAGGCATTTAGTGGGGGCCCATTGGCTCCTAGATTCACTGCTGGGTCCCCAATAGTTCCATGTCTAGGGGTGTGACTGGTCTGTTAAAATTGAGCCGTTTAATTCCCTATCATGACATAATTAATCCTACCAAAACTATGACATGCGCACAATCTGTGACATGTATAAAATGGAGAGCCACCATACAAGCCATCAAACATGACAGGAAGAGTGGAATCATGTGATTGGCCTGTTATGTCAGTTACAGCATCATTGGCCTATCCCAAATTTTGACTAAATTGTAACCCTGGGCTGGGACTCATTTTTAATGTGTTTTGTACATTCTAATCCTGAAATGATTCAAAGTTATGTGTTTCCACGGTTACAGTGCCTCGGTGTGTGTCATTCTCAAGCATCCATAATGAGCCGGTGCCATTTGCATCCACCAGGCGGCGCTGCTACTTGCCCGGACAGAAGATCTACGTAGTGGTCGCCGATGTGGAGATAGTGGACCGTGGCAGACTGCTCAGTTCTAACATGTAAGGACACACAAAATGTATGCATTGTCAGTGTTTACTGGTCTTATTGTGGCTCTTGTATAGTGTTGTTTTATAGGTTCATCAATAACATCAGATATATACAGTATATAT
Organism: Escarpia spicata; assembly: GCA_963995525.1. NCBI lineage: Eukaryota > Metazoa > Annelida > Polychaeta > Sabellida > Siboglinidae > Escarpia > Escarpia spicata. The sequence goes on from OZ023218.1 coordinate 47,639,155, forward strand.
AAGCTTGTCCTCAGTGAACTCAAGAATGGGGTAGAACTAGAAAGGCTTTGGTGAGTCTCTGCCCCCCTCCAATATTCACCACATCCTGACGCCTATGAAAAGGGGATCTGGTAGTCTGAAACTGTGTAGCCAATTGCAATTGGGGGGTGCATTTAGAAGCTGAAATAAAACATAAAAAGGGCACTGGAATAACATAGAAAAACACATGACCATTGAGCTTGGTTTCTAAAAATTTAGGCACAGAAGAAGTTACCTTATTATTATTACATGAAACCCATCTCTGATAAAAAGTGATTTATAAACCTTTAGTGTAGCATAGCAGCATTTACTGCTCCCTAGATAACATGTGTTTATTTCTTGCTCAAATTTTTCAAGAGCAATTCCACATCCTGCTGTAGTTGTGAGACTACAGATGTGGCATCATTGGCTGCCTGTACAACGACACCCTGTGTGACCTGTAGTAGACTGAGGAAGCAGACTGTGGTGGACATGCTCACTACATGGTCATTAGTGTTATGATGAGGTCAACTATATTGATAGGTAATTAAAGGGAATAAAAACATCTATTGCTTGAATTCATGTTAAATTAGATCCTGCTATATATTTCCAAAAAAAATCCCCCAAAATCTAAGAATTAGAAATTCCACATTTTATGTTGTACATCCGGACATTTTCGAATATGCATATTTTTGGTGCGCTTTTTGGGATGCTGAGATGTGACGTCAGACATGACTCTGTCGGTACAGCGACCGCTTGTTTACATTCATTCTCAGCAATATGACGGCAGCGGTGGCTGTGTAATGCAAATATCATCATGGTTCATTGTGCGGCATTCGGTTGTAATGCAAGCTCTTCTAAACATAGAGCAACACACCATTTTTTAAAGTTCCCTACGGATCCAGTTTTATTGAAGAAATGGATCGTAAAAATCAAGCGAGCTAACTTCAAGCCGACGAAACACAGCCGGCTTTGCTCCGCTCGTTTTGAGAACAACTGTTTTGATCACGATCCGGAGATGTTGGCAACCCTTGGATATCCTGGTGCTCGAGTATCGTTGAAAAGCGATGCAGTCCCAACAATATTCCCGGCAGTAGAAGCTGCATTGATGCCGTCAATCCGCCGAAGACAGGCATCGGCACGGGCAGGATCGACGGCAGCTTTGCCCGAGTCGAAGGCAAGCGGGTCTCTCAAACATAGTTCCAGTGCCGCAATCGCCGCTGCAGGCTCCGCTGCCGCTCTCACTACAGCCGGCTCCGCAACTACACCCATGGCTTCTTCGGGGTACCAGGTTCCTTCTTCCTCAACGAATCAAGGTAATTCTTATATGTGATTTCTGCTATTATTATTATTCTGTAGGTCTAGTATAATGCCTGGACTGGACGGTCTCGTGTGTGTCAAAATAAGTTATTCAACTTATTGTCATTGTACCCCATTGGTTCCAATCATATCCCGGAACTCTTCCTAAGTATCTTATATTCTAAATGTTGTAGTTATGCACGATACTACTATAATAAATCTACATATATTCAGTTTTTTGGATAATTTGATAGTGTAATCAAATCGATTCAGGTGACTGTTTTTATCATTATCATGGTTACAGGAATGTAAGGCAATAAAACAAAAACGTCAACAAATTAATTAATGCTAGTTTGTTAGTTATGCATTTAATTAATCTATGTACTTTTACATGCAAATAAGAAATCATTATTTTAATTATACTCGTTGCCAAGTCAGGTTAGTCTGTTATCATAAGTTTTTTAAACCGTAAGATGCAATACTTGGATGTAGAACATTGCAATGTGAATTTGCAGATGGAAGAATAATTATATTTTCAAATGTATTTAACGTTGAATTTACATAGATTAATTATTATTTTTCATACTTAACATTTGTTGTTTTTTAAATGACAATACTTGGACTTTATGAAAGTGCCATGCAGTTTGATCAACATCAAATATATGTACACATAAAGTACCATGCATAAGTTAGATATTTAAAACAAAAATTTTAAAATTAGGAAGTGGTCTGTCTCATTCTCATATTTGGAACCAGTTGCTGGCAATCTCCTCCTCCGACACATGACTCACTAAAGTCTTATGTCATCAATGACTTGCTGAAGAATTATCTCCCATCAGTATTCTCTGTAGAAACAGTGTTGCAGTACACTTTTCTGCTAATCCAGCTAATTGGACTGAGGAACTAAGTGTAGTGTTTGCCTGAGTCAACTGATCAAATCTAATTAATTACCAGTTGACATTGTACTTTGTAGGTCTTTCCTGCTATGCATAACAAATACACCAGCCACCTCCAGCTGGCCCACTGCATTCTCCCTCCAGTTAAAATAGTTATCTGAACCTGATCTACTGGTAATTAAAGCATGCTACTGGGTAACATGGATGTGACATGTTGGATTCTTATTATTACTATAATTAACCCATGCAATTAACCCATGCCTAACATCACCCTGATCACCATTGCAACTGGTAAACCTTGCAGGTAGATGTGATTAATTATTATTAATATTGAATGGTTACCACATTGAACACCCTGTAGATTACAGTATGTATCCATCGAGTTAATAATCTATTATGTTTAAGTTTTCAAAAGTAATGTTTTCAATCAATATAATTCTTACAGTAGATGCAGCTTTCATAACGCACACTATTGTAACACACAAGTACTGTTACATTTGTTACTATATAATTTTTAATATTTAATTAGTAATTTATTGATTTGTATTTTCATAACTCCAGTGCACTAGCCTGTGGTGAATTACATTACAGTGTAATATATTGCTATTGCCTAGTTTCCATTTTATTACAGTTGCATATTGAAGACAATGTACATCATGTAATATATACCATTACATTTTGAATTGGAACTACAGTATGTACCGAGATAAATATTTAGAACAAAAATATAACTATCGTATCTTGTATAATCTACTAACAACGTTTACGGACATAACATATTTTTCATTTTATGTGTCTGTATAACATGAATGAATGGAAGACAAAAGACATGTCACTGCCATTTAATAGATTGCAATCAGTCTAATTACACCTTACTGCTTGGTGCATTGCTAATTACTGGCACAAGTCATGATGTTTTTCAAACAGAAGCTCAGAATTGTACCAGGGACCATTATTCGGCTCCCACATTATTCATGGGATGGATGTTGGTAATCATAAAACCTGGATAAACTAGTTCAATAGGATATAGAAAGCATAATTCAATTTGTATTTTGATGTGACAGATATTAATAAACGTATATATATATATATATATAATATGCCAGTTACTATTACATTGTTTCTGTTACTATAGTGTGGTTTGTTCTTATTGTTACTAATACGTATTATTATTATTACACCACTCCTGGTGCAGGCTTCTTATCGTGACTATAAAATTTAGTATTGCAGGATTGTTCATGTCAGCAGTCACATATTGTTATGATAGTCACATATTGTTATGATAGTCACACATTGTTATGATAGTCACACATTGTTATGATAGTCACACATTGTTATGATAGTCACATATCGTTATGATAGTAACTATATCAACGGATAAGGATTCTACTAATGATGTTACGAAATGTCATTAAAAAAATGAATTTATTTGATTTTTAACTTAATAATGTTATTACTTAAAAAAATCAAGTAAATTTATCAAATAATAAATATGTTCCCATTCGGATGTGGGTCGTTGCCCAGCTACCAAGTGTGAAAATGGTAATTTGCCAAGTTGTGAAACAATAACAATAAATGCAATGCAAGTTGCAAACCTATCTATTGTATATTTAGTAGATGATTAGTTATAACCAAAAATATAATGTTCACAAGTAATATACTGTCACATTTTCCAGGTAATTGTTTGCATAAAAGTGTAACAAAGGTAACTATGTCTCTGTGTAGATTCTGTAAGCGTGATATCAATTATTTACGATGTTTTTATCATAGAATAAACAATACATACCTTGCAACTTGAAATTAATTTATTAATTTGTATTTTTCACAGCTAGGCAGTCTTTTCACACTTGGAAGCTGGGCAAATGACTAGACAAATGGATGTACTCCTTTCTGACAAGATGGTAAAAGACAAGATTTTGTTTGCTTTTGTCAGAAACCTACAACAATTTATTTTTTTGCAAATTCTATGAGGGTAATTTGTTATTACAGTTAGTTGCTGACATTCTGGCAGCAGCTCGAGATAGTCCACCGTCGACCAAGACTGGGTCATCTGAAGATACAGCAACCGAATATGACAGCTCTCGTACGGATTGCTGTGATACAGAGGATTCCACACCTGAGTCAGTCACAGCTTCCACTCCAAAAAGGTTGCTGTGCAGGTGACATCAGCAGTGAGGTCAATGAGTGTACAGTGCAGTTTGTTGACTGGTCCGATTAGTGACTCGAGTGACTCAAACGGGGAGGAAGTGACATCTGCTGCAGATCCAGAGTATGTTTGCTCTGACAATGAGTCGACTAGTCGTGACAGCAGGAACAGTGACAGCGATAACCACGTCGACCAGTACACTGACACAGAGGAGGGTGTTACAAACAAGACTCCCTTGAGGAAAGATTGCTGCCCTTCCAAGGAGAGGTACTTCTTGGTGGCAGAGTCTTCACTTCGTCATCTTTTCGCACGTTGCCGAAACTGCACTGGCCAAACCAATGTCGTAGTGCAGCAGTTTCTCGGCTCAATGGGAAGTTGCCCTGTAAAGATAATTGGTCTGTAGATGTGAAGCTACGCTATTTATTAGCATGTCATAGGTAAAGTGATCAACAAAATGGACTAGATAACTTGTTTATCAATGGGCAGGTATTTGCTGAAGCCATATTCTCATCTGCCTGCAGGGGAAGTATTCCCATGGGTGTTGTTTGGCTTATAACCATTGTCTGTGCACTGTGTGGTGATTCACATTGTGTTACCACATTGTGTCTACACAGTTACCAACATTTGGAATGATTCATCCCAGTAAAACTGTGTTCTGAAACTTGCTTGATGAATTTGTAATAAATATGTCACAAAAAATTTGATTAAAAATGCTATGTCCTTATGATTTTTATGGACATAGTCGTAGGGCACATACATACCCACTGGTAACATCTCACATATAAGACCCCTAAGGTTACACTAAACCCCTAGGTCTAGGACATAACCCTTCAGGCTATAACCCATTACCATAATTATTCAATTGTTCTGCATGTTGTTTTAATGTTTATTTTAGTTTATTTTGATTATATAGTAGCTATATTTTTATGTGTCAGACTCAGAGTTATACAAATCATTGTTCCACATAAATGACATAATCTAGAGCTGTCATTATATATGATATTATGATCATCTCGCGAACAACTGTCCATCTAAAAAAGTGTGGGTTTTGTCCAGAGGGATGATATCGTAAGTAGCTATAACATCCTAAACTCGATCCGCATAAACCAGACAACCATGCTTACGACGTTCGACGGTTCGTAACTTTGTGAAGTTTGTCTGTGACAAGTCTGTTTACAATTACTTCGTCCGATGACCTACTTAGCTACAACCTCTAGCTAACTCTCTGTACAGCTTTGACACCGCATTTTATAATATAACGTCGTACTAAAACGATATAAGTGTCGTTGTCGACAGTTTTCACACCATATGTGTCATTATAATGAAGTTGCAGCTTACCAGTCGGTGTTGCCTGAGGCTGAGCGAACATTGTGTCACAATTTGTGACTGTCCGACTCCGCATCATCTTCTTCGCTACTGTCGCTGAAACGCTCGGAAAGGGCGGAATCAGACGAATCATCCGCTGTAACCGTTCCCGCTAGTGGCTCAAAATCGTATGATTTCACTTGAAACTCCCACTAGCCATGATGTTACAAGAGAATGGAGAGAACAACAATGGCGATGCATAGATGTCAACAAAGCCGAGAGTCAGCATTGACGTCACGATACCACGTGATCGCCTAGCTCATTAAATTTCAACTTTCTGCGGGAATCTCTACACAGACGGGTTTAAAATAGAATTTTGTCTACAAACGTATTTTTCTGTATTTTTTTAATGTTGTGAAATGTTACATACAATGTTAATCTTTGTGTACACATGGAAAACGGATTTTAGCTAATGCCTTGTTTTTATTTCCTTTAACTGCTGGGTTTGTCGTCACAATGCATTTTCCAAATATTCCAGGACAATGACTACAACAGAGAATGCAGACTTCAATGTGTACAGTGCATTTGTATGACTGGACCGTCTTGTTTCACAAAGCGAATCTGCACTCCACGCTGTATGTCATTTTGGCATCTCCCTCATATCACTGAGTGTATATCTTTGTCACCAAAACTCCATATTCTTCTGGTGCAACTACCATAAATTTCCGTATTTAATACGCCTTGACTTTTGCTAAATTTTGATAGAATTTCTATATCACCATATATAATATTCACCACGACTTTTGACATCAGTCCCCGATTTCCACGCTTCTATATTTTGCTTGAAACCATGTCACCTATGCAAGTTATGGCATTGCTGCCGGCTTGTCGCCGGCTAGTGACTAGTGTGTAAAGCTTGACGATTGCGCAACTGATTAAATCAGCGCTTGCTAGAATTTACATTGCGTCATTCTGATTTCACTTTTAAATCAACACCAAGTTCTATTTTGAAATGCTAAGCCTGGTACTTTCAACTGCGAAGCACACATGTGCTACATTCATCTTTATTCGCATTCACAACATTTGCATTCACCACTTTAAGCATGGAGTCACTCTTGTTGTTGGGCTGTGCTTCCTGGTCTGGTACGCTTCCCGCTCATTGGTGTTATTCGCGATGTCAGACATCCGGGCTCTTGTCTTTGTTATTTCTTGCTGCAAGTTTAGGGCTAAAGAGGCGGTTACGGGAGTGCGATTCTTGCCTTTCGTCTGCGTTGCTGCGGTGGTTTACGTGATTGTGACATCACGCCGACTTTGATAATATTATTAGTTTTCTAGCAGCATTATGCTGGTCTGCAAACATTGATAAATTGGTCAGAGAAAATATTTGGTTTAGCCTTAGCACCATGTATAATACGCACCCCGACTTTTGAGTAAAAAAATTAAGGGAAAAATGCATATTATACACAGAAATTTACGGTATATACTTTGTGGCCAGTGCTTCACCAGTTGTGCTGGTGGCTTCAACAAATCCAAGACATTCACTGAGGATGCGAGAATATGCCAGACTTAAAGCGAATTATCTCACACCTGTTAAAAGACACTTATAATTTCAATAGTTTATGTCCACATTGATGGACAAATTAATTAATAGGATGTCTCCATTTAGCTGCAAGAGAGGTATGTTTATTGTTGGGTACTGGCTTTCCAGTTTTCCAAAGCTAGATCTAAGTAGTTAAGCTACATGTCATTCTTGAAGGTAACAGTGAGAAAGCCTACCCTTCTTCGTCATATTCTTCACCCTGGACCACCACTTCTCCCACTTGACCACCACTTCTCCCATTTGACCACCACTTGACCGCCACTTTTCCTACTTGACCACCACTTCTCCCACTTAACCACCACTTCTCCCATTTGACCACTACTTCACCCACTTGACCACCACTTGACCACTACTTCTCCAATTTGACCACCACTTCTCCCACTTGACCACCACTTCTCCCACTTGACCACCACTTCTCCCACTTGACTACCACTTCTCCCACTTGACCACCACTTGACCACCACTTCTCCTACTTGACCACCACTTGACCACTACTTCTCCAATTTGACCACCACTTCTCCCACTTCTCCCACTTGACCATCACTTCTCCTACCTGACCACCACTTCTCCCCCTTGACCACCACTTCTCCTACTTGACCACCACTTGACCACCACTTCTCCCTCTTGACTACTACTTTTCCCACTTAGGTACCTAATAATTAACAATGACAATATCAGCTGCATCAACAGTTTTTTTGATCATTTAAATTATTAAAAAAACTTGTCAATTTTCCTTGCCGATGTGAGGCTACATCCATTAAGGCCTTGTATGCTATCGCCTTACTGACTTCATTGTGGCTGCATGCTTCTATTAGTTTTGCCCCATTCACGGAGTCAAACATTGATAAATTGTGACAACTGAATGATGACATAAATGATATCCTTTGTCTAGGCCCCGGCTTGCCGGCCGACCATATACCTTTGTAGAAAGGATGCCTTTGTCTAGTAACTCCATCCTGTGTCATCAAAGTATTTATAAATTGTTACAAGTTGTGATGTGATGACATTTTCTTTGCCAAGAGGTACAACGTTATCAGGGATTCCAGCGACCACTGTCTTAAATGGAATTTTTGGTTTGACAAATTGATTTAGAAGCATGTGCGTACGTGCGTACGGCTAGCTACACCCCTGCTATTGTTGCTAGTTGTAGGCATGTCATTAACTTCATCGATATGTTGTTGGTCACAGGCTTATCACCAGTATCAGCCATCTTGTTGAAGTTGTTGGTTCTAGGCGTGTCATCAACGTCAACCAAGTGGCTGGATGTAGGCTTGTCGCCAATATCAAGTGTTGTTGGTCATAAATTATTGACATGTCAACAACTTCAACCATGCTATCATTGGTTGTAGGTATGTCATCCACCTCACCCACGGAGACTACAAGTGGACGATCAGGAAACGCTACAAACATTTTCGACAGCTGCATGAGGTACTGCTGCTGTACCGGGCAAGGATGAAGATTCCCATGCCTACGAGAGAGTAAGTAGAAGTAAGATTTAAAAGCCCACGAGAAAGAGAGAGTAAGTAGAAATTAGATTCCCATGCCTACGAGAGAGTAAGTAGAAATTAGATTCCCATGCCTACGAGAGAGTAAGTAGAAATAAGATTCCGATGCCTACGAGAGAGAGGAAGTAGAAGTAAGATTCCCATGCCTACGAGAGAGTAAGTAGGAGTATGATTATCATGCCTGCAAGAAAGTTGGATTCCCATGCTTATGACAGGGTAAAACTCACATGCCTACAAGAGAATAAATATATATCTAACCAGCCCTCAATCAATCCTCAGTTAAAACAGGTAAACCACAATGATGGTTGGTGTCAGAATTAAATGTGCTTTGTGTTATATAGCTTGCCAATGAACCATTGTATTCATGAATATAAATCCTATCTCCAAAGTCCACAGCTCTTCCATATTTTCTTGTGGTTTGTTTCTACAAAATTATTTTTACAATAGAAATCTACATGTCGAAGACCAGCTATGGATGGAGTTCTGATTAAGTTGTGAGTTACACCATGTCATAATCAGATCAGTGGACGCTGTAATGTTGGAAGTCAGTACTGAGTAGTTTCTGATGTGAATTAGCTCACACTAGAAAATGGCACACAAAAATAATGCTGTATCGCAAAAAGAACATTCCAAACAATTATTCCAGTGAACATCATTGTTTTCTGGTATAATGGATGTTGTAGTTCATTTAATTTTAATTAATGGTGAGTATTGAGGGTAGGTAGTATTTATATTGCATTACTATTGTGATAGTGTCATAACTATTAGGGTATTGCAATAGTATCACAGTAAATAATAAGTCAATATTGATAGTATCACAGTAAATAATAAGTCAATATTGATAGTATCACAGTAAATAATAAGTCAATATTGATAGTATCACAGTAAATAATAAGTCAATATTGATAGTATCACAGTAATATGACCGACCAACAAATACCTAGGAAAAGCAGCCCCAAATGGCCAAACCATAATTAAAGGATGGTGCCATCGGATGGCCTTGGAGGCAGCGGATTCCCCAAAAATGCTGAATCCATGAATAACACTGAATTTGTTTGCTGGTTTTTGCACACCTCATGTTGTGCTCATTGCATGTATTTGAAAAATCAATGGTTATTGAAAGAGTTTGCATTTTGTTTTGTAATTATGGTGTTCTTTGTTTTATTTGTGTTCTTTCTGTTTTTAGAAAGAGGTAAGTAGTTGACATGTTAATTTCTGGGGCAGATGGATTTGTAATCGCAAATGCACTTACCCTCAATGCTCTCACCCCACGCACACTTAGGCACAACTCTTATGTTTCATTATAATCAGCTAATGCTTTCCTAACATGCTGGGTTTAAGGTTTACTAGTTGCAGCTACAGTCTATTAAAACTGGATCTGAAAGTAGATTCATTTTAAAAAGCACCTAATCTTGTTTGTTGAGATCTTAGCCTTGAGGCAGTAATTAACAAAATTAATACCGGTTCTATTAATTCACCAAAATGGTGGATGTCAAAAGAAATTCAGAAGCTGTGAATTTGTAGTGCTGTTTGTCATCAAATATTTCTTATGTAAAAGTGTATCTGACATTTTGGAGTCTGTCCTCAACATGACATCACTGCGTCCTAGGAGTCTGTCCTCAACATGACATCACTGCTTCTTAGGAGTCTGTCCTCAACACGACATCACTGCTTCTTAGGAGTCTGTCCTCAACATGACATCACTGCTTCTTAGAAGTCTGTCCTCAACATGACATCACTGCTTCTTAGGAGTCTGTCCTCAACATGACATCACTGCTTCTTAGGAGTCTATCCTCAACATGACATCACTGATTCTTAGGAGTCTGTCCTCAACTTGACATCACTGCTTCTTAGGAGTCTGTCCTCAACATGACATCACTGCTTCTTAGGAGTCTGTCCTCAACATGACATCACTGCTTCTTAGGAGTCTGTCCTCAACATGACATCACTGCTTCTTAGGAGTCTATCCTCAACATGACATCACTGATTCTTAGGAGTCTGTCCTCAACATGACATCACTGCTTCTTAGGAGTCTGTCCTCAACATGACATCACTGCTTCTTAGGAGTCTGTCCTCAACATGACATCACTGCTTCCTAGGAGTCTGTCCTCAACATGAAATCACTGCTTCTTAGGAGTTTGTCCTCAACATGACATCACTGCTTCTTAGGAGTATGTCCTCAACATGACATCACTGCTTCTTAGGAGTCTGTCCTCAACATGACATCACTGCTTCCTAGGAGTCTGGCCTCAATATGACATCACTGCTTCTTAGGAGTCTGTCCTCAACATGACATCACTGCTTCTTAGGAGTCTGTCCTCAACATGACATCACTGCTTCTTAGGAGTCTGTCCTCAACATGACATCACTGCTTCCTAGGAGTCTGGCCTCAACATGACATCACTGCTTCTTAGGAGTCTGTCCTCAACATGACATCACTGCTTCTTAGGAGTCTGTCCTCAACATGACATCACTGCATCTTAGGAGTCTGTCCTCAACATGACATCACTGCTTCTTAGGAGTCTGTCCTCAACATGACATCACTGCTTCCTAGGAGTCTGTCCTCAACATGACATCACTGCATCTTAGGAGTCTGTCCTCAACATGACATCACTGCTTCTTAGGAGTCTGTCCTCAACATGACATCACTGCTTCCTAGGAGTCTGGCCTCAACATGACATCACTGCTTCTTAGGAGTCTGTCCTCAACATGACATCTCTGCTTCTTAGGAGTCTGTCCTCAACATGACATCACTGCTTCTTAGGAGTCTGTCCTCAACATGACATCACTGCTTCCTAGGAGTCTGTCCTCAACATGACATCACTGCATCTTAGGAGTCTGTCCTCAACATGACATCACTGCTTCTTAGGAGTCTGTCCTCAACATGACATCACTGCTTCCTAGGAGTCTGTCCTCAACATGACATCACTGCATCTTAGGAGTCTGTCCTCAACATGACATCACTGCTTCTTAGGAGTCTGTCCTCAACATGACATCACTGCATCTTAGGAGTCTGTCCTCAACATGACATCACTGCTTCTTAGGAGTCTGTCCTCAACATGACATCACTGCTTCCTAGGAGTCTGTCCTCAACATGACATCACTGCATCTTAGGAGTCTGTCCTCAACATGACATCACTGCTTCTTAGGAGTCTGTCCTCAACATGACATCACTGCTTCCTAGGAGTCTGGCCTCAACATGACATCACTGCTTCTTAGGAGTCTGTCCTCAACATGACATCTCTGCTTCTTAGGAGTCTGTCCTCAACATGACATCACTGCTTCTTAGGAGTCTGTCCTCAACATGACATCACTGCTTCCTAGGAGTCTGTCCTCAACATGACATCACTGCATCTTAGGAGTCTGTCCTCAACATGACATCACTGCTTCTTAGGAGTCTGTCCTCAACATGACATCACTGCTTCCTAGGAGTCTGTCCTCAACATGACATCACTGCATCTTAGGAGTCTGTCCTCAACATGACATCACTGCTTCTTAGGAGTCTGTCCTCAACATGACATCTCTGCTTCTTAGGAGTCTGGCCTCAACATGACATCACTGCGTCTTAGTAGTCTGGCCTCAACATGACATCACTGCTTCCTAGGAGTCTGTCCTCAACATGACATCACTGCTTCCTAGGAGTCTGACCTCAACATGACATCACTGCTTCTTAGGAGTCTGTCCTCAACATGACATCACTGCTTCTTAGGAGTCTGTCCTCAACATGACATCACTGCTTCTTAGGAGTCTGTCCTCAACATGACATCACTGCTTCCTAGGAGTCTGGCCTCAACATGACATCACTGCTTCTTAGGAGTCTGTCCTCAACATGACATCACTGCTTCTTAGGAGTCTGTCCTCAACATGACATCACTGCATCTTAGGAGTCTGTCCTCAACATGACATCACTGCTTCTTAGGAGTCTGTCCTCAACATGACATCACTGCTTCCTAGGAGTCTGGCCTCAACATGACATCACTGCTTCTTAGGAGTCTGTCCTCAACATGACATCTCTGCTTCTTAGGAGTCTGTCCTCAACATGACATCACTGCTTCTTAGGAGTCTGTCCTCAACATGACATCACTGCTTCCTAGGAGTCTGTCCTCAACATGACATCACTGCATCTTAGGAGTCTGTCCTCAACATGACATCACTGCTTCTTAGGAGTCTGTCCTCAACATGACATCACTGCTTCCTAGGAGTCTGTCCTCAACATGACATCACTGCATCTTAGGAGTCTGTCCTCAACATGACATCACTGCTTCTTAGGAGTCTGTCCTCAACATGACATCTCTGCTTCTTAGGAGTCTGGCCTCAACATGACATCACTGCGTCTTAGTAGTCTGGCCTCAACATGACATCACTGCTTCCTAGGAGTCTGTCCTCAACATGACATCACTGCTTCCTAGGAGTCTGACCTCAACATGACATCACTGCTTCTTAGGAGTCTGTCCTCAACATGACATCACTGCTTCTTAGGAGTCTGGCCTCAACATGACATCACTGCTTCTTAGGAGTCTGTCCTCAACATGACATCACTGCTTCCTAGGAGTCTGGCCTCAACATGACATCACTGCTTCTTAGGAGTCTGTCCTCAACATGACATCACTGCTTCTTAGGAGTCTGTCCTCAACATGACATCACTGCATCTTAGGAGTCTGTCCTCAACATGACATCACTGCTTCTTAGGAGTCTGTCCTCAACATGACATCACTGCTTCCTAGGAGTCTGTCCTCAACATGACATCACTGCATCTTAGGAGTCTGTCCTCAACATGACATCACTGCTTCTTAGGAGTCTGTCCTCAACATGACATCACTGCTTCCTAGGAGTCTGGCCTCAACATGACATCACTGCTTCTTAGGAGTCTGTCCTCAACATGACATCTCTGCTTCTTAGGAGTCTGTCCTCAACATGACATCACTGCTTCTTAGGAGTCTGTCCTCAACATGACATCACTGCTTCCTAGGAGTCTGTCCTCAACATGACATCACTGCATCTTAGGAGTCTGTCCTCAACATGACATCACTGCATCTTAGGAGTCTGTCCTCAACATGACATCACTGCTTCTTAGGAGTCTGTCCTCAACATGACATCACTGCTTCTTAGGAGTCTGTCCTCAACATGACATCACTGCTTCCTAGGAGTCTGTCCTCAACATGACATCACTGCATCTTAGGAGTCTGTCCTCAACATGACATCACTGCTTCTTAGGAGTCTGTCCTCAACATGACATCTCTGCTTCTTAGGAGTCTGTCCTCAACATGACATCTCTGCTTCTTAGGAGTCTGGCCTCAACATGACATCACTGCGTCTTAGGAGTCTGGCTTCTCCACGTTTCCCTGTTCTACACAGCCCTCTGGGAGTTGGCGAACGCCAGTCCTGTCCAGTCTTTGATGTTGTCTTCCCACCTCTTTTTTTGTCGACCTCTTCTTCTCACCCCTCTCACGATACCTTGTAAGATGGTCTTTGCAAGGCCAGATGATCGTGAGACATGGCCGTACCACTTCAGTTTACGCTTCTTGACCTTTGTAAGGAGGTCTTCGTATGGTCCGATGGCTTGTTTGATCTTGTTGCGAACGTCTTCGTTAATAACATGGTCTTTGTATGATATGCGCAAGATCTTCCGAAAGTCTTTTCCATGGCTTGTGTGCTCTTTTGTAGATCTGCTGAGAGGGTCCATGTTTCACAAGCGTTTAGAAAGACATGACAAGGGAATTTTCGAACTGACATTGATGTTACTGTCATTGCATATGGGTTTCAACCTTGTAAGTGCTGCTGTTGTCTGTGCAGTCCTGGCAAGTATCTCAGGTTTGGAACCCTTATCTGTGATGATTGGTCCCAAATACTTGAAGCGAAGGTTGGTGATTGTCCTGCCTCCAATGCTGATAGTGCCTTGATGGTTTTCCAAGGCATCATTCACGATCCTTTCCAGAAAGATGTTGAAGAGGGTGGGTGATAGTAGGCATCCTTGTTGAACACCCACTGTTGCTTGAAACCAGTCTCCTATGCCACCATTGAAGATGACTGCACTGGTGTTCCATGGTTCGGAAAAGATTGGAGCCAATCTGGTCGCCCATAGGGCCATATGCCATACCCTATCAAAGGCCTTCTTAAAGTCTATGAAGACATGGTACAGGCTTTGCTGGTGTTGAAGGTGTTTCTCGCAAAGGATTCTAAGATTGAAGATCTGTTCGCTGGTGCTCCATCCTCTTCGTAAAGCCACCTGTTCTTCTGCGATAGTCTTTTCCGCCTGGGGTTTGAGTCTGTTGAGTAGGATCTTCAGCATGACTTTGCTCGGGTGACTGATAAGGCTGATTGTTCTATAATTTTGGCACAACTGTAAGTTGCCTTTATTTGGAAGCGTGGTAATCAGTGACTGGTTCCATGGTGGGCCATTCTCCTGTCTGCCAGATCTTGTTACAGATTGTTGTAAGGGCCTATGATCAAGGCTTCTCTCCCCAGTTTGAACCAGTTCTGTTGGTATGTTGTTAATACCAGCAGCTGTTCAGTTGATTCAATGATGTATGCTTCCGTTTCTATTTTTGTGTGCATTCTCTGCAAGTTTATGTAGTAACGTTTGATAACTTTCAGGTGTACATGATGCATTACCCATATCTTATGACTTGTTTACTCTTGTCAGTCTCCACTGCACCTAATACCAACTGAGTGAGTGTATTGCCATCACCCTGAATTCTGTTATCTTCTCTAGCTAACCTGCATATTCCAGCTTATTGCATAACATACTCTGCTCACTTAAGCTTATAGATATCAGCCAATGTCGTAGGGGTCAGATCACAATTCCACATTCTCCTTCTGATTAACGTAGATAGGACACCCAGTTAAAATGAAAACACTCAGTTAAAGTTGGGAACAGAAAACACCACTGTTTATTTTTCCATTGAAATAATAAATTAAGATAACTTGTTGCTAGTGCAAATGGAATATTCTGTTACGATGTCTGGAAGTAATTGAATTACAGTCATGTAACTTGCAGCCAAAAGGTCCTTGAAATTTATATTTATTAATGTCAGCTGTGTTGACTTCCCTGAAATGAACATATTTTTCACAGTAACAAAATTCTTGGAGCGTGATAATTAAACATCTGCTGATGCATTCTGTGTCCTGAATGCAGAAGTGTGATCTGTCGTAAGTTTCCAACCAGTGATGCATGTTTTCAGACAGTGTTTTCCTTACTGTTGTCAGTTTCTCAAGGCCATTCTAGTTTTAAAAAATAACCGTTAGTCTTCCCTTAGTCCTGCCATTGGTATTATGTCAAGTTTTTGAGGGGTCACATGAACAATCCTGAAGGCACTGCGTACATTCCGCACGTGTTGACAGAGTGGGCTATTTGTGTGCTGCCTTCCAGGATGTAATACACAAAGGTCACTTCCTGGAACATTCGAGCTGTTAGTCCACAATGTTATGTGGTTACAACATTGTTTTGGTAGACGTTTAATGACTCATGGTACACTGTATAATAATATTTACTATTATTAATATTATACATCTGTTATTTATTTTGTAGTGTTTACACAAAATAATATGAAAGAAATAGTTTATAATTATAATTGTTGAACGTATTGATATTAATTTTATCAATAAGAACTTATTTATCCATATAAATTGACTGCAGTTGTCAGCCGGAATGTTACACAGGTGTTAATGTAACTATCTCTAGAAAACATCAAGGGTCATCAATAACGTACTAACATTATACAGCAAACTCTTACATGTTAATTGCAGTCATCACTCACTGAACATATTTGTTATTGCAAGCATTAATAATGCCAAATTTACTGTGGACGTCTTTATGATTGATGCATTTTGGGGCCTGTATCTACAGTGTACATATAGGCAGCTTTAATTGTCTGTCATTACTTCTCACTGCTGGTGGACAACTAATGACAGGCATTTCCTAGAATAGCCCTGTGAAGGTGAGCTGGTTCCTGGAATAATTGTATGGCTACTAAGTGGGTCAAAGTACACAAAATTCAGCACGCATTACGTGGCATAAATGTCATAGGTAATATAACACAAAACTACCACCCCTGGCTTGGGAGGATGCCAACACCCAGAGTTAACAAATTGTGATAATTGGCATATTTGAAGTGTTTCTACATTAGAGTATTTTTATGCATTATGTATTTACTTCACTGGAGTATGTTATATATATATATTATCATTTATGTAATTTTCTTTATTAGTGTATTTTTTACTTTATGTATTTTCTTCTATGGAGTATTTTTTGGCGCTTTATGTATTTTCGACAATTAGAGTATTGTTATATATTTCCTGGTATGTATATTTTCTTTTATTGCATGATTTTTTGCATTATATATTTTCTTCATTAGACTATGTTTAGGCTTTATGTAATTTCTCCATTAGAACATATAGTAGCTTTTTGTTGATGTTCCAACTGTACATGGTGTTTCCTGTCCTACCAGTCACCGGGAAAAACGTCGTAAGTTTGGCCTACATCCACAGACTCTTCCCCACTTTCCGAAGCGGCCAGAGACTCTTGTTCGACCTGAACTGATGGAGAAAAGAAAGGTAGCATTTCTTTGCACTCTGTTCATTTGTCTTTGGCTTGCTCTAGTTGCCAAATGATTTAAACCGAAATGTGTTGAGGCAAATTATAATGTCCAATCAAAGGCAGTTTTTGTTTTGCTCAATTTTTTTAATCTACGTAAACCTGTTAGAAATTAGTCTCAATTTTCCACAGTTTGTCTACAGTAATCAACTGTCTTCTGTCACTATTCAAAGTGAATGCAAAAATGCAAATAATTTCTCAACTGGCAAATTGTAGTTGCAATTGCCTTGTTTTTCAACATTGTACAAAGCCAATTGTGTAAGTAAGAATTGTAATAGTAAAGCTCTTTTGTTGCTGTGTGCACCATCTGTTTTCTGCGCTGAGTTGAAATGTGTAATGACATGTTTTATTTTTCTCTCAATTTTACCCCTGTAGTTTTACAATGTTTTCAAACATTCTAGTTAATTTCTCCTGAACATTTCTATCTTCAGCATCAGCTGGAGCTTTACCTGCAGGATATGCTAAGGTGTCCACAGTTCAGAAACCACCCAGAAACAGTGAGTTACCAAAAGATGTTCTCTAATGCTATGTCCACTGCCATCTGCTGTTACCAGCTAGTGTGGCAGTAGACTATGCACAAGAGCTAGTTTTTCTTAATATCACTTAATTGATATTCATTCACGTGCATACATTTTACGTACAGTAAATATTCATAATAATAATTAATAATAATAAACAATAACTAAAAATTACATATGTTTACAAAACGGTTTTACCATTATAATAATGTGCAGGGTTCATAATTAAATTACCAGCATGATGTGCAGGTGTATTAAAAACATTGGTAAAGTTACTGTTATGTTAAAACTAAAAGGTAAGTTTAGGAAAGTGTGTTTTATTACTTTTTGATCAGACATTGTTATACTTGTTGTTCATCAACTTATTCTCCAGGAGCATGTCTTTTGTCATGACAAGACACTTATTCTCCAGGGGCATGTCTTTTATCATGACAAGACACTTATTCTCCAGTGGCATGTCTTTTGTTGTGACAAGACACTTTTTCTCCAGGAGCATGTCTATTGTCATGACAAGACACTTATTCTCTAGGGACATGTCTTTTGTCATGACAAGACACTTATTCTCCAGGAGCATGTCTTTTGTCATGACAAGACACTTATTCTCCAGGAGCATGTCTTTTCATGACAAGACACTTATTCTCCAGGAGCATGTCTTTTGGCTTTCTTTTGAAGGAATACTGGAAACCTGTTTGGTGTTTAAAATATCTTCAGTAGTTTTTCATTTATTGCCAAAACTGAACCAAATTTTAAAAAGCGACATTTTGAGAAATGAGGTTATTTTGATTCATATTGTGTATTGTTTTTAACCTGTGGGATCATATTTTATTAGTACTGATTATTTGTCAAGGAAAATAAACTTCACATTAAAAGAGGAAATTATAAGGTATTAATTTTTCTGCCAAAATCACAAAATTGATGAGTTTTGACTGAAACAATTATTTTGATTCGTGCAGAATAGGCTTGTGTAACTAAATACAATGGCAATACTTTGGGGGGAAATTCATTCATTCAAACCATAAAACAAACGTACAGGCAATGTAAAAAACTGTGAAATATGTACACACATGGACAATCAAAGCAATCATAATTTAGTAATAAAAGTTATATAAGTTAAATGAGTTAAAATAAGTTAAATCATAAAAGTGTCCAGTTCACTGTGGCAGGTCACATTACTGCAGACGTTTATGGGCCAAACTTCCCTGACTGAATCCTTGTGTTTCAGCTGAAGTTTCTTGAGGTGAGTCACCTGTCGTTTGTGAAAAACCTGGGCGGTAAGTGGAAGGAGGGGTACGTGTTGAAGCGGTCCGGTGGAAGGCGCGTCGGTCTTGGTCTCATCCGCGGACTGCGGGGCTTGGTCAAGTGGATGGCAATCTGGACCAGGAGGTCAGTCAATGTCCACTTTTTGTTGTTCTCTTGTTTCCCTGTCATCAATTCCATTCCTCGATTTCAGTTATCTTTTTTTTCTTTTCCCTCATTGGTGTCTCCATTGATGGAAAGTGGAATATTGATTTAGGTGATGTCTTCTGAAGTAATATTATATGCTTGTTGTTGTAAGTTTGGAAGTGCAAATAATAAAGTGCCTTTTACAGAAAATTATCATAATTATGAATATTTTAAGTTAAAAACTAATGACTGAATGTATTCACAAACTTAAACAAAATTAATTCTCAGCTGCCTGAAAAAACAGTATATACAAGAATTATTTTTGGTGTCTGAAAACACAGTCATTCCGTACTGTACCATTCAGACACGTAAAATAATGTGTCCAAAACACACAGTACATAAACATTATTCTTTTTGTGCATTTTTTGGGTGTCCAAAAACATACAGTGCCCGAATACTTACAATCATTATGGTATTTGTTATAACAAATCAGTATCAATTATTAATATGCTGGTAACAATGAACTTCAGGGCTAGCAAAGTAACATTCATTTATAAGTTGAATAAAAAATAAATTGAGTGTTGAAAAGACATATTACATTGTTTTTTAAGTAATTCATATTTTGACACCAGATGGCTAATGGTGAAAGACACGTTTGTGGCATATGTCCGGCCATCTGATGGTGTGATCGCTGATGTCGTATTGATGGATCGGGATTTCAACGTCAAAATTGGCCAACAAGATACGGGCGTCACCAACGGCCTGCGTATCTCCAATCTGACAAGGTGTGTGCACATAATACATTCTGTTTCAGTGTCGATAGAACTGTTATATAGATGATGACATTGCTGGCTTCTTGTCCCAAATACACGTATGTCACAACTATACAATGTAATGTCACAACTATGTGTATGTCATAACAACACAAATGTCACAACTTCACACATTTCACAACTTCATGTATATCACTGCTATATGTCCTTGTTTCTCACCATCACTGCCCTTAAACAGTTGCACTAGTTTCCAGTTGCGTATCGAATCAAATTTAAGTTAGCTACTGTAGCATATTGTGCCCTTTGTGCACAACAGCCGTCCTATTTGGTTAGTCACCTGAGTTTTTCAGATATCCCAGGAACCTGAGATCATCTGTTTTCACAATTTTTTTTTCCTAAATCCAAGCTTAACATTAATAAACATACTTTTTCTGTAACTGCTCCCAAAACCTGGAATGAACTCCCTATCTCTACAGTCATCTCAACTGTAGCTACCTTTTGTAAACAAACTCAGGATTTTGTATTTGAAATCGTAGACGCAACAACACATATGTCACTATGTCACAGACACCTGTCCCTGAAATGTGGCACCCCCAACCAGACCCGAGAATGGCAACGCAGCATCACTGATGCCGCCAGTACAACAGGCAGTGAGTTCACCACGCCCAACAGATTCAAGTCTTTCGCCCCCGAGAGAGAGGGCAGCTATGCTTCATGGTAGGTTTCTCTCTTTCCCTTTCCCTTGCTTAGGTTATTATATATCTTATTTTTATTAAATTATTTCTTATACTTTATATAACTTATTTATCTCTTAAGTAACTTATTGATATTTTTCTTACCCATTTATATATATTTTATGTATTATGTATCACATGTTTGTATGTAATATGGGTTTTTAATATTGTTCTGAATCATCCTCGTGCGCCGGGTGGTGCTGTCTACATCCGTCAGCCTTGTGAAATACTGAAGTTACACACAGCCAA
Source organism: Escarpia spicata (assembly GCA_963995525.1). Lineage (NCBI taxonomy): Eukaryota > Metazoa > Annelida > Polychaeta > Sabellida > Siboglinidae > Escarpia > Escarpia spicata. The sequence continues at coordinate 47,660,153 of OZ023218.1, forward strand.
TTAGATTGTTTGTCAGAGTCTTTGACTCATTTTCATTTCAGCCAGCAAGTTCGCCCATATTACCTGTAATGTTGGGGAAGTAGAAATAATTATTTGAATACTCAGTACCACTCTGTCGCTCGTGAGCATGGCAAAATGGGTAATTATAGTATTCCATGAAGACGCAGAAGACGCTGGCTTCGTCTTTGAATCAGTGCACCGGTGGGACGGGTGTCACAAGTGATACAGTCGCAACTGGCAAAGTCAATTATTAGTTTGATTCAGCTGGCTTCCATACATTGCGTATCTGCCAGGGTTAGTGTACGTCATCACCCCTGGCTTGCGAGGATCTTCTGGCTATTGTTCTGAGAGGCGCTAGTGTGTAATGCTCTGTACTGTGTATCATCTGTGTTGTTTGTGTTTCAGGTTCCAGGACGCTGCGTCCTACATGTCTGTCGCTGCTGATGCCATGGAGGCTGCAAGAGAAGAGATCTTCATCACAGGCTGGTGGTATGTTTTGTGCATATGCCGTATTTGTTCTGTTAAATGCAACTGTTCTTACTCCAGTGTAAAAACAATGGTGCCACATGTTAGGTGTAGCCCATCAGGTGGTGTCAACAAATTCACCATTTCCATTTTAAACTAACATGGCACACCTTGTTCTAAAGATACCTTAAAATGGTTCTGATCGCAGAATCCTCTCAGTTCATCGTTGATCAGATTTTCAGATTGAGTTACTAAGTGATAACTTTTGGTTCCAGTATTTATTGTTAGTGGTGCTTCCTAATCTCCTGGGTAGACGAGAATATGTTTAGATGAATTTTGAACGAGTTTAATGTTCTAGCTTGTATTACTGTTTCTGGGAGACTATTCCATGGTTCTGCCACTCTGAATGGGAATGCAGTATTTCTTAGGTTTAACTTAACTCTTTAACTCTTTGCGTAAATAATTTGAGAGAGTGTCCTCTATTACCTGATCTTTGTGACACTTTGTACCATTTCAGGAGATTTGGTGCAGATGCATTATCATACAGGTTGTGCCTTATCTTGTACACTTCTGTCATGTCTCCTCTTAGTCTTTGGTGTGCTATTGTGGGGAGTTTTAGTAATTTGAGTATTTCTATATATGACAGGTCCTTCATACTGGGTCGTTCTCTTGTAGCTCCTCTCTGGATATTTCTATGGCGATTTTATGTTTCTACTTGTATGGATACCATACTGCTATGGCATGGTCTAATTGACATCTAACCATTGTCTTATATAGTGGCAAGAATGTTTGTTTGTTGAGGAATTGGAAAGTTCTTCTGATTATTGTTATCATTCTGGTTTCTTTATTATCCATTTGATTTATCTAATCTTCAAAGGAAAGCTTTGAATCGAAAATTACATTTACCCGGTAAGTCTTTTTGGTTTTCTGTGAATATTTGGCTGTCATTAAATATTTTTATTCACCAATTTCCATGTGTTTACATTTGTTTGGGTGGAATTTCAACAGCCATTTGTCACTCCAATGTTCTAGGATAAATCAAGATCATGTTGTAGTATATCCTGGTCATTTTTATTTGTTATGGCTCTAAATATCTTGATGTTGTCAGCAAGCAGAAATATACTAGATTTTGTTAAGTCTGGCAGGTCGTTTATGTGTAATACAAACAATAAAGGTCCAAGTACCGATCCCTGTGGTATCCCTGAGGTTACCTTATGCCAATTAGATTCCTTGCCATTTACTGCTACCTTTATCGTCTGTCTGTTATGAATGCCTCTATCCAAGTCATTAATTCATTTGTAATGTTGAAACTTTTTAGTTTGCTTATTAGTCTTTTGTGTGGCATGGTGTCAAAGGCCTTCTGAAAATCTGTATATAACATCTGTGTAGTTACCTTTATCCATTTCAAGGGTCCAGTCATCTAGTATTTTAATTACTTGGAGAACTGTTGATCTGCTAGAAATAAAACTATACCGTTTTTGACTGAACAAATTATTTACATACTACGCTTGTTAGGCTTATTGGATGGTAATTGCAAGCTAGTTTCTTATTTCCTTTTTAGTTCTTTGGGCCGAAGGTCCAACGGACTAATGCCATCACTCTCTGTCCACCGTGCGCCCTTAGCTGCCACATCTCAGAAAATGTTCAGCAACTTTTTCTCTAATTTTGCATAGACGTATCTTCGGGTAGTGCCACTATGCACGAAAAATCTGTATTTGATTTAATCTTTCTAAAGGCCTTGTAGGGCCCCTGAAACAGGTAAATTTTCACATTTTGCCTATTTTTTCAAAAACGTTTTGGCAACTTTTTCTCAAATTTTCTATAGACATATCTTAGAGTACTGCCACTTTACTCAAGAAATCTGTATTTGATTTAATTATTCTAAGGGCACCTCAGGGCCCCCCAAAATGCTAAATTGTCCTACTATTTCACTACTGCACTGCAGAAGCTGGCCTGCTGCCTGGCCACTGATCTCTATTTATAACTGGATAGCTGGACACTCTATCTCTGATCAGGCCAAATAAAGTAATACCTGCATTTCCGGTAACCCAACCGTCCCTAGTATTTCCGTTCGACCCTATGCATTTTTCTTCAAGAACAAAAGAAAAATATTTTTATGATGCCAGCCCTCGACCCTTGCTTCTGACCAAAAACTTTTCTTTTAACATTATATTATATTTCGACCAAAAACTATTACAACGATCATTCAACATGATAAAAAATACAGATAATCATTGCAAAAGTTCTGAAAAGTAATAAGAATTGACCTTTTGGAACGGAAATTCCACGATCGTCCCTAGTTTTGAATGGATTTCCTTGTAAATCGTTGTGAAGTGTAATGGGGCCCCTGCTACGTACCTCGTGTCAACCGACGTAAACAGGGATGCGGGCGGAAGGCACTAACGTAAACCATTTTGTGATCGTTGTTTGGTTGTCCGCTAAGTGCATTGAAGACATGTTATTAATAAAATATAACACACAAGTGTACAGATTCCGGTTTCGAACAAAAAACTTGAAGGAATAACAACAACTTAGGTTATGCTGGCTCAATGTGATAATTATAGTTTTTTGTACTTCTAACAAATTCCGTTGGGTGGCGTCATATAATATTATGGTAAAATGCTAGCTAAAATGGTTGAACAAAATATTTTTTTTGCAATAAAATGTTTTTAAAATAAAATGTTTTTCCTACCATCTATTTTAAAAATCAATGTTACCAGAAACACAGCTATATTTTATTGTGGCCTGACTGGGCTGGCCGAAAACATAACTATGCCTTAAAACTAAAATCTTACAAGGGGAATTCACTGACATGGTAATGACCAGTGACAAATTCCGTAAGCAAAAACCAAAATGGCAGATAACAAAGAAAATACTCAGCTGTAAGAACTCGGCCGAACATCGTCAGCAAATTGCGCTCACGAAGTACAGCTGACGCTCTTTGAAGACGACTCGCAGATCTAAATGGCCGCAAATAAGAAGGCAGCAAACAGCGTAGAAAATTCAAACCAATAGCGCTCTAACGACCAACATTTTTGATGTGACCATTCCTGCTTTCACAAAACGAAGTGACCAAGAGCTCGTTGAAATCTGCCACCGAGCGCCATTACCGCGCAGTGATTGGTTCCTTGTGCCAAAAGAGCACCAAAGACAAAGAAGGGTAATTAGCATCAGGCATTAGGAGACATTAGGCCAATCATCACTTGTCCTGTGTTGTTGCCAGCACAAAAATACATATGCAGCACGGTGCCGTGGCCGCATATTCTCATTTATAAGTGTGACAGACGCGACACAAACAAACGATCTATTTCATCATTCTATATAATACACACCAGGCAAAATGTTATCTTCTGCTTATCATCGTGGTACACTTTCAACCCTGTACTATAACATTATATGAGAAAAACATTATTTTGAGAAAGAAAATGTTCATTCCCAATTTTTACTCAAGTGTTCCATTTTTTTGTGACTGCTCTTATACTAATAATTATGTGTGTTGCCATAAAAGAGTGTACTAAAAATGTGTACTGAACACAAATGTAGACTGTCTCCAAAATAGCCGTGTCTATTCTAAATAGGGTTGTGACGAGTAGCAAATATACTATTTGATTAATCGGCAAGGGATATTCTACTCGTATTCGAGTAATCATGTGACATGATACATCAATATATGTACGTGTATTAGTGGTCTCACCCTCCCGTCAAACAGACCCCCATAATCAAATGCCGACAAATGTACTTCCATCATAACCCTTAAAGATTTGTAACTGTGATTCACCAAAAACCATTTGATTAATAATTACAAACTCACAATATAGTCCAAAGGACTTCAGGGCCTCTTGGCCCAATTTTCATATATATATCTGATATTTTGGCATCCTTCCAATCATCATGAATATAAGAAGTTTTTATAGATGTTTCAAATACCATTCATAAGGGGAGACAGATGATCTCTGATAACTCCATTAATAACCTAGCTCCTATTTCATCAGGGCCGGGTGATTTGCTTGTGTAAAGTTGTTTTAACATCAGTAATATTGTGTTTTCGGTTATGTTTAGCTTGTCCATCACTATTTTATTGTTTACTTTGGGTGTGGTTGGGATAACCCCTGGCTGTTCTGTAGTGAATACACTGGAGAAGTGATCAGCAAGAATGTTTGCTTTTTTTCCATCATCAGTTGTTGTTTGAGATTTTTGGTTTGTGTGATCTATATTAAATTCCCCAATTCCTTGTTTAATTATAGTCTTGGATTTATAATATTTCCAGAAAACTTTAGGGGTTTTTTGTTTGGTGTGCTAAGTTTTGTTCAAACTCCTTTCGGAGCTTTCTGGTTAGAGCTCTGATTTTATTTCTGCCTTTGCAATACTCTAGATATTTTACCCATCCCTTGTCTCCATGTATCTTGTCCACAGTCTATTTTTACGTCTGTTTTTATAACTTTCTGGTATTCGCATTCAGGAGAAATTTCCCTTTCTATTACTTGAAACTTCTTTTTGAGGTACATATTTATTTTCTAATGAAATTAGTACATTTTTAAGGATTTCCCACTGCTCATTAACGTTATCTTTACAATCTTGAAATTTGTCTTCCCAGTTAATAAGCGAAAACTCTTTTCTAATTTCTTCATAATTTGCCACATTGTACATCTTCTTTTTAGTGTAATTACATGTAATGACATTACACAAAAGATATTCTATTTCTCTTACATTAACTTCATCGTTTGATAGGCTTAAATCTAAAAGGTTAGTACTATTTGTACCTCGTGCTCTAGTTGGGTTTGGGACAGGTTGGAGCATGAAGGTGTCTCTAAGGCATTCCACAAATTTAAAGTTTAAGTTGTTAGGTTATTGGATTTTGTCGTCCAGTGATTCCAGTTAATGTCGAGGAGATTTAAATCACCTGTAATTGTAATATGTGTGTATTTAGCTTGTGATATTGATCTAATCATATTTAACAGTACTGCGTTTTTTTCTTCAGATCCCCATCGCTTCGGTATATGCACCCAAACAGAAGTTTGGTTTTATTTTTAAGTTTGCTGTCTATAAAAAGGCATTCTTGGAAAGTTGTGTCTGTGTTTATTTCTTCTGCATGTAGGGAATTTATAAATTATATTATAATACTCCTTCCTTCATTATTTTCTGTTTTTTTTTAATAAGGTATACAATTCTGATATTTAAATCACCTGTAATTGTAATATGTGTGTATTTAGCTTGTGATATTGATCTAATCATATTTAACAGTACTGCGTTTTTTTCTTCAGATCCCCATCGCTTCGGTATATGCACCCAAACAGAAGTTTGGTTTTATTTTTAAGTTTGCTGTCTATAAAAAGGCATTCTTGGAAAGTTGTGTCTGTGTTTATTTCTTCTGCATGTAGGGAATTTATAAATTATATTATAATACTCCTTCCTTCATTATTTTCTGTTTTTTTTTAATAAGGTATACAATTCTGATATTGTTATATTGCATTTTGGGGTTTAACCTCATTAACAGTTATTATGTGAGGTTTAAGTTCTGTAATGCTGCCTACGTCTCTAAGATTATCTTTATTTACATTTGTTTTACCATGTGTTCTTAGACTAGGTGGTTGTGTAGCCTTTACTGTTTCCTTGTCTTTCTTATTCTTTCCCCTGGTGGACCCCCCCCCCAACTCTGACAGTCACTCTCTTCAGGTATTCTCTCGACCTGTCTGATGCTTCCTGTCTCTCTGCTTCTCAATAGAGTGTTTTGATTTCTCTCTTTCTTGTTTGGTTTTGTCATTATCTATTTTAATGTTTTTGAACTTGTCATTGTCTCTGAGATGGTGGAAGTTTCTAAGAAGGGTGCGTTTTTTTTCGATATGAGTAAGTTTGACTAGAACTGGTCTGGGACTGTTTGCGGTATATTTTGCTTCCCCGAGCCTATGGTTTTCTGTGGTGTCGTTGTTTGTGAGGTCGTTGTTTGTGAGGTCGTTGTTTACTTCTGTGCAGATTTCTGCAATTTTTTCTTCATAATGTTGTTGTATTGTAGTTTTTAGTTGTGATGTTGCTTCGGCTAGGTGGAAGATGATTAAATTAAACTAGTGACATCCCGTTTAGATTATGGGAATGCATTTCTTTATGGTCTCCCACACACGGTGATGCAACGTCTACAAAGGGTGCAGAACTGTGCCGCTCGCCTAATTACTCGCATGAGGAAATACGAACACATCACGCCCGTGTTGCAGCGTTTACACTGGCTACCCGTTCATTTGAGACCGACCTACAAAGTGCTGGTGTTTACGTATTGTGCCTTGAATGGTCTTGCGCCGGACTACATAAGTGAGTTAATTGGCTACCGTCCCATCAACAGAACTCTACGATCTACCTCACAGCCTCGCCTTTTGTTCGTACCGGCCTCACAAACTGTTACTCATGGTGATCACCGTTTCGCGGTTTGCTCGGCGGTTCTATGGAACAATTTGCCTCCTACGCTCAGGACAGCAACATCATTACAAGTGTTTAAAATACTTTTGAAGACTCATCTATTTAAACAAGCGTTTTTATAATTCACCGACTAGGACATTTTATGTGCTTTCTATTGATAAATGTATTTTTTTTTTTATTAGTTTCTTAACATATTTATGATTATTCTTCTTGTATAAATGAATGTATTTCTAGTAGTTTTTATAAATGTCTTAATTTATGTAAACGTTTTTTTAATGATCTCTCTTTTTTAGTAACTATATTTAAGTTAATGTTATATTTTTTACATATTTATTTCTTAATTAGCATTTCTTTTTATGTAATATACTATTATATACGTGTGCATGTATGTAAAGCGCCCGAGGGCAATTTTAATTGATTGGGCGCTATATAAGTACTTTTATTTATTTATTCAGCCATGTTTTGCTCTTTACCTTGTGTTTGAACCACTTCCTTCACTTCTTTCACTTCATTTGGGCTGATAATGACTTTGCCTGAGCTGAAGATGGTTTTCTCTAATTTTGTTTCTGAGATCAGTTCATTCACTCTTTTTTCATCTACTTTGGTTCTGATTTCATTTTCTAATGCTCTGATTCGGTCTTCTACCTTCTTTACAATTTGTTTGCATCTTTCCTCACAGCTTTTATCATCCTTCAGATTGTTCATAACTTCTAAGTCGCAGGGTGGACAGAACCAATGAAACTGCTGCTTGTCTGACATTAGTTTGTGTTCTTTGTCTGTAATTTCCACACAATCTGTGCAGAAATGTGTCTCACAGTAATCACATTCAATAAGTTTGTGGTTAGGGCCTTTAATTCCTTTGTACATCCTGGACATGTCCAGATTTCATCTCTGTGGTTGTCCACTGAAACTCTGTTTTGCTTTTTGATCTAGGTTTTTGTTACTAGTTGCCATAATGTACCTAATTTAATTTTATATATTACGGTGTACAAGGGATGAAGGCAGAGCTGGGAGAAAGGGGTTTATTGACTGTAGCTGTAGGGTAAAACCCTGGGCGACTGTGTTTATTTGAGTTGCTTTGATGAGAGAGCCAAGTTAGTATACAGTGAAGAATTTATGGAGGATGTTTGAAGAATGTAATGTTTATGTCCAACTAATTTATACTGCCTATATATATAATTTGTTTTTATGTCTAACTAATTTGGAATGTTTGTTTAAATAATTTATATATCTACGTTTTGTATGTTGAGCATTGCTTGGGGTCCTTCTTTCCTTTGTTTATGTTTTAAAAATAGTGAGAAAATTTTTAATCTGAGTAAGTTTTATTGGCAATCCTAGAGGGTAGAAGTTTTATATTTTCTGGCTTTATAGTCTTTATAGACATTATCTTGTTGAATTTATATTGTGAGTTAAAGAATTAGTTAAAAAGCTTTGGATTGTTAGTACTGGATAATGATTTAGAGCAGCTGTTGCTACATAGGCTTATTGAACCGGAACCGGAAGTCATCATCAATTAATAATTACAAGAAATATTTGTTTATGTTTATATACTTTTCAATTTAGTTTGGGTATTATTAATGGGCATATTTATGTTTACATTGCATGTTAATATTAAGGACAATAGAATAAGTCTTGTTTTTGTTATTTTATGAGAACAATGATGACAATTTTTTTTATTTGAACCATGTGTGGTGCTGCAATGAATATGTTCATCAATGCAATTTATTATCAACATAGTTTTGATGGTCATATTTATTCTTGGCAATCGTTCTGGTGTTTCTCTGCAAGGTTGAGTCCAGAGGTTTACATGAAGAGACCACACACCGACGGTAACTACTGGAGACTCGACAAGATCCTAGAGCGCAAGGCAGTAAGTTTTGATGTATCATGAGATCCCTTCTTAATGGTCATTGCAAGTGCAGTTTTCTTGGATAAATAAAATACCATTTTGCAACATCAGTGACATATCATGTGGTCTATTTATGTCAGACATATATATAAAAATGGTGTATGTGTGTAGGAATTCCAATGTTTACAATCATAATTAATTGATCAGTTCATTAACTAATCATAAAGAATCATGTGCATTACTAACTACTATATGAAGTGGTGAACAAGTTTTCTTAAACTGGCCAGATTACCACACACATCCTCTCTGAAGCCTACTTTCTTAAATTTGATTTTATCCCTGATGCATCCATGCATTTTCAGCCCACAGATTGCTAAAGCTAACCCAGTGATGTCTCAATTGGATGTTCAGTTTCCTTGGATTCCAACTAATGTCAGTTGACCATAAGTTCTCGTTAGATAATCAGCTAGTTATAGACATTGTTGGGGTAAGATATGTCGGTGGGTGGAAATAAAGTCACAGGAAAAAATTCATGGAAATAAAGTCACAGTTTTGGCTAGGAAACTAAATCGCAGGAAATAAAGTCACAACATTAAATAAAAAGAAAATTTGCAATTATTCACTGATAATAAAAAAAATAAAGATTGCTTGTTAAGATGAATATTCTGAAGAAACTCTGATATAGTCTTGCACATTTTCACTGACATTTGAGCACGACTGAAATGTATCGGTGACTTTTTATTAAACTTTGTATTGAATTTGTTGTTAAATTTAAGTTCATTTTGATTATTAAAACATATATTCACCGGAATTTATATCAGATTTTCACTCCCATTGTAATTATAAAGAACTAAATTTTAAGTAAAGCACGACTGATATTTATCAGTGAATGTTTTCAAACTTATGCACTGAGTTTGTTGTTATCTTTAAGTTAATTTTGATTATTAAAACAAATATTCACCCAAATATATTTAATATTTCCACTTATATTGTAAATACAAAGAAGTATAAATTTAAAGTTGTGACTTTATATGCCATGACTTTATTTCCTGTGATTTTTCTGTAACTTTTTTCCTCTGACTTATTTCCGACATTCGATATGTGTAGGCCAGAGTGGGATGCCTGGAGGATGATGATGGTGCTTTTGTGTACAGGAAGAAGGAGTGAAGGTCTTTGTTCTCCTCTTCAAGGAGATGGAGTTTGCAGTGGGACTCAACAGTTTCTACAGCAAACAGGCACTCACCAAGCTACATACAAACATCAAGGTATACTTCACAACATCTCACTAAAACAAAATATTGTATTTTTCAGATATCCCCAAAAACCTCAGGTCGTCTGTTTCATGACAACTTTTTGTTCCTAAAACCAAGCTTAACATTGGCAAATGTGCCTTCTCTGTAGCTGCCCCAAAAATGTGGAATCAACTCCCTATCACTTTAAGATCATCTGAAACTATAGCTACCTTTCATAAAAAACTTCAGACTTATTTATTTGAAATCGCATTCCCACCTTAACCTTTGGCGGTCCCTTGCTCTATTGGTGACTTTTGCTCGTCCCTGTTCATGATATTGTTTATTGACTCTTGTACATCGTGCCTCTGAGCTCAGATTCCTGGGGATAGAGACGCTATAGAAGTCTGTTGTTATTACTACATTGGAGTAAAGGCAATACTTTCAAAAAATAGACAATTATGTAAAATTTCTTTTTTGATAATTAAAATGGGTATATAATTAAAAAAGAAAACATGAACATCTGCCAACACATACAAGCACTAGCTCGATTACATGCATATGGCCTAATGTGTCTGTCTATGCCAGGTTCTGCGACACCCAGATGGATTCAGTCTGTGGTCACATCACGAGAAGTGCATCGTCATTGACCAGAGAGTCGCCTTTCTCGGTGGGGTGGACATCTGTTATGGACGTTGGGACACCCCCTCTCACAGGTTGGTTATCCCGTCTGGGGGAGTAGTACAAATGATCGGATGTGGCCATAGCCACGTCTGGATCTGCCATCTGTTCTGGATCTGCCATCTGTTCTGGATCGCCACAGATGGCTGTGATTCAGTTACATGCGCAGTCAGGAATATCAGTGGGATACCATGAAATGATGTCTATTTGGAGATTTTTGGTAAATAAATTGGTGCTGCCCTCTTTTTTGAAAGGTAACTTGTACGCGATGACTTCTTGATGTCAACCAAAGTCATCTTAATGACACTCACCATACAGTCAAGTCATACAGCACCTCAACATTCGAGGCTGTATTTGGCGGAGATAGATTGTAGAAATTGGTGGTGCAGAAAAGTTGATAAACAAGTGGAATTACTGATTGATAAGTATTATTCTTGCCTTAACATACTTTACAAAGTTGCAGTAAACATATATTGAGTAGCAGTTGTGCTTAAAGTTAGTTAGTTCAAGTATTTTAGAACACCTTAGTATAGTGAGTGATAATAGGGTAACTTTGATAAGTTGCAAACAAGATTGAACAAAACTGATTATGTGGTAGAATGTATAGGAGATAAAGTAACAACCATCAGACTACTTACATAAGATAATATCTGTGTAAGCCAGTACTTGCTAGATATTTTGATTAGGTAGCATTGTTGTTAAAATTAAGCAAGTGCGATAGTCGGACGGCGTAACCTAAATAATTAAAGCAGCGTAACGTAATTCATTGTATTTAAATTAGGTCACTACCGTTAATGTTAGCGTTTATGACAGGATAATGTATGTATAATTGAAATCTGTAACAAAGTGTGCTGCAGTACACAAGAAACAGTCTTTATAAAGACTAAGTTAGTTAAGTTATTAAATAAATTATGTTCGGGATATGACGCCTTGCAAGCGGCAAGTCAAGGCAAAGCGTCACTTGGTGTGCGATCACTGCCACAGCTGGGTAGATTTTGCATTGTCCGGCTGTGGGAAGTCATGGGCAGAAACCATGGAGAAAGGATTCACCTTTCAGTGTATTGGGTGTTGGAAGGTGGAGTGTCTGCAGAAGGAGATAGTTAGGTTGACAGATACTGTGAAGGGAATGGAGATGGGAATTAGCAAGGAGGCAGGTCGAATGGAGAGAGACGACAGGGAGAGAGGTGAGAATACTGCAAGATTGAAGCAGTGGCAAGAAAACTGAGGAAAGGAGATTGGAGGGGAAGAAATTGGAAAATCGACAACAGAAAACGTGACAAACGTGAAGGTGACAGGGGAGAAAATTACCGTAGAGAAGGAGGGAGGGAAGATGGGAGGGGAGAGGAGAGAAGAAAATGAGATGGGAGGAAAGATGAAGGGACGAAAGGAAGTGAGAGCAAATGTGATAGAAGAGAAGTCGATAAAAAGGACACTGACAGGAAGAAAGGTGACAAGAGAAAAAGCGACAGGAAAGAATGGATCAGAAGAGAATGTGACAGGAGAGAAGATGACAGGGGGAAAAGACAACAACCAGACAGATGCAAACTGAAGAAGGAGCTACTCTAAGGCAGTGGCTGAGGGGGCAATGAGGAAAGAGAAGGTGTTTATGGGCGACTACATTATGAGAAAGACGGACAAGACACTAAGCGCAGGGAAGGACGTCGTTGTTTGTCTACAGGGGGCTAGGATTGAACATGTGACTGACAGGGTAGAGAAGGTATTGGGACATAGCAAGGGGAGTCTATACTGGTACATGTAGGAACAAATAATGCAGACAGGGAGGGAACAACTGGGATAGTACAGAAGTATAGACAGTTAGTGAGGAAACTAAAGAAGACAAGAGTTGAACAGGTTATTCTGTCAGGAATTTTTTCCAGTAATGGGAGGAAGGGGGGCAATGTTAAGAAACTGCAAGAGGATGGCGATCAACGCATTAGTTGAGCAGATGTGTGAAGAAGAGGGGGTGGGATTCACAGATTTATGGGGATACTTTGTTGGGAGAGAAGATATGTACATGAGAGATGGCCTCCATCTTAGTGGAAAGGGGGCAGCAGTTTTCTCAGAGAACCTGCTGCGATTTGTTGACAGTGGGACAGGTTGCATCTATTTAAACTAGATTCGCAGGGGGGACTCACAGAAAAGCCTGAAACTGGAGGCATAGATAAAGACAGCACAAATAAATCAGCAAAGAACAGTCTGGAAAACTCTTCTGAAGCTGAATATAAATGTGTTTGTTTAAATGCAAGGAGTAAAGTAAACAAAAGAAGTGAACTAAACATTATGATAGAAGATATTGACCCTCACATAATAGGTATAACCAAATCCTGGACCACCACCGATATATCAGATGCTGAATAGGGACTGACAGGATATGTAATGTTTAGGAAAGATAGAATAGGAAGAAAGGGACGTGGAGTTATTTTATATATTAAAGAATCTATCCAGGCTTATGAAATAAAATTAGAAAGAGAAGCAGAATGTGAAGAAGCTGTTTGGTGTAACATAGTTACAGGAAACTTAACGTTAACAGTTGGGTTAGTTTATCGAAGTCCAAACATAAGCATAGAAGAGAATGAAAAAATACAAAACGCTATAAGGGAAGTAAGCAAACGGGACTGTATCATTATGGGGGATTTTAACCATGGGCATATACAATGGAAATCTCTACAGAGTATGGGGAGTGAGGACCACAAGTTTTCTGTTTTAGTTCAAGATACTTTCCTTTCTCAACATGTGCTAGAATCAACCAGGGTTGAGAATGTGTTAGACATAGTTTTGTCCTCACATAATGAATTAGTTGACAATGTCAAGATAGTGATCACAACCAGATACATTTTACCATCAAAGTAAAATCAGAAAGGAATCGTAAAAAGCAGTATAGGAGAAATTTCCACAAAGGAATTATTTAGCAAAGATAGACTGGAATAACACACTGAAAACTAAGACAGCAACAGAATGCTGGAATATAATAAAGAGTGAAATTAAGTGCATAGTCGATAAATTTGTACCCTTCAAAAAACAAGGGAAACGGTCCAAAAAGAAACACTTATCGAAAGAAGCCATTACAAAAATTAAGTATAAACAAATGATGTGGAAGTCATATAGATGTACTGGAAATTATGAAGACTACAACAGTTATAAAGAAGCACTTAACCAAGCTACAGCTGAAATTATAAATTCAAAGAGAAGCCATGAACAACAATTAGCTAGTAATATAAAACATGACAGCAAGAGTTTTTATGCGTATGTTTGAAGCAAACAGACAGTTCAAGATAAGGTCGGTCATCTAGAAGATAGTGCTGGAAATATAATATCAGAGGGATTCTTAATGGCAGAAGACCTGAATGAGTACTTTAGTTCAGTGTTTACCAGAGAAGATATTAGTTCACTGCCAGTACCAGAGGCTAAGTTCAAGGGGGCAGATTCAGACTATTTAGGACAATTAATTGTAACCCCGGAAATGGTAGCTACGAAAATAAGGGCTATGAAGGATAATAAATCACCTGGAGTGGATGGGATTCCGCCCCAAACTACTATTGGAAATTGTAGAACAAATTAGCGTACCGCTTGCAACAGTTTTCAATTTGTCATTAGAAGAGGGAGTGGTTCCTTTAGAATGGAAAGAGGCAAACATTATACCGTTAATAAAAAAAGGTCCGAGAAACAAGTCGGAGAACTATAGACCAGTGAGTTTAACATCAGTGATTTGCAAATTATTAGAAAGACTAATTAAAGATCACATGGTGGATTTTCTTGTTAAACAAAACTTGATAAACCCATCTCAACATGGTTTTTTAAAGTGAGGTCATGCTTAACAAATATGTTATGTTTTTTGGAAGACATCACTAAGTGGGTAGATGAGGGATCACCAGTAGATATCGTCTACTTAGATTTTCAAAAAGCTTTCAACAAAGTATCACATCAAAGATTACTGCTTAAACTAAAGGTCCATGGCATAGGAAATGTATAATAAACTGGATAGAAAAATGGCTGATTGACAGAAGACAACGTGTAGTCGTTGATGGGGAGGCTTCAAACTGGAAATTGGTATTGAGTGGGGTACCACAGGAATCAGTACTAGGACCTATATTATTCTTAATATATATCAACGATTTGGATGATGAAATAACAAGCAAGGTGTTGAAATTTGCGGATGATACAAAAGTGTTTAGAAGGATTAAAAGTGATGGAGATAGACAGCATTTACAAGATGATCTTGACAGGTTGATCAAATGGTCTGAAAAGTGGCAAATGCTGTTCAATTTTGGGAAATGTAAATGCCTCCACACAGGACATGGGAACAAAGAGGTAGAATATACAATGGGGGGTACTGTACTAAGTACTACTGTAAAAGAAAAGGACTTAGCGTTAACCATTAGTGCTGATATGAATGTTTCAGAGCAGTGCGGAATTGCAGCTTGAAAGGGAAATCAAATCCTTGGATTAATTAGGCGAAACATAACGTATAAGGAAAAAGAGCTAATAATACTGCTGTACAAAACGATAGTGAGGCCTTATTTAGAATATTGTATTCAAGCATGGAGGCCATATCGCAGGAAGGACATAGATATGCTAGAAAGAGTGCAGAGGAGAGCAACTAAAATAATACCAAAACTGAGGGATCTTAGTTACGAAATACGCCTAAAAAATGCGGCTTAACAATACTAGAGACCAGGAGATTGAGAGGAGATCAGATAGAAGTGTTTAAAATACTGAATGGTTATGAAAATATTTATAGAAATCTTTTTTCTTAGTTAAGAAAGATAGAAGGACTAGAGGACATGAAGTTACATTAACAAAGGAACAGTGTAGATTAGATATAAGAAAGTTCTAATTTTCACAAAAGACTGTAAATGAATGGAACAGATTATCTGCTGATTGTGTGGGTGCTATTAGCGTGAATATGTTTAAAAATAAAATCGAAACATACCTCAGAAGGGTGGGATACACATAGATAAAAGTACTCTCGATAAGCGAAAGGGCTTCCTTGTCCACCTGCCACCTAGAGTTAATTCTCTGGGTGCAATCTTGTTAAATCTTGTTAAATGTTGTAGCTTATGTCACATGAGTGTAACAAACACATCAAACTACGGATGTCACAAATACTCACCGGTTTCCTTTTCTTTGTTGATGCCCAGGTTAACAGACCTAGGTTCGGTGACACATGACCACCACGCAAGCAGTGACAGAACTATACATGTGGGCATACATGACATAGATCACAGCTCTCCAGAGAAAGTCGAGTGCGACCAGAGCAACATATCGCAGGACGTGTGGAATCAGATGCTGCAGCCACGGTCGATGGTCAGCACCTGTATCAGTCAGGTTCTAGTCATGCCAATGATGTCTGTGCCACAGGCGGCTGTATCAGAAACCCATCTTGTCGCACTCAGCAAGATGACAGCCACCTCAGATTCTGAACTAATCAAGAAATGTAGTTCTTATCCCAGGGCACTAGATGGTATTGCCGTCACAAATGGCAGTGTCAGTGATGCGAATGGGAATACCAACCAGAGCTGTAGAGGAATGGATATTTCTCCACAGACAGCAGAAGTAGTCGTCAGCGCAGTTCAGATTGTGATCGAGAATACGGAAGAGAGTTTGGATGTGACAACTGAGGATCCACCAGGGTTGAGTGGCTTGGATGCTGTGACAGAACATTACTGCAGTGTCACAAACAGTAGATCAGTTACAGAGAACAGTGATCTTTGTGTGACAGCTACCAATGGTCATGATCACGTTGATACTCCAGGTACCAAGGCACAACAATGTCCAGTTTGCACATCCGACCAGGATATCAAAGTGGTGAACAATAACAACGAGAATACAACCAGTGCCAGCTCCAAGATCCCGTACATTGACACTGACAGTGACAAAGAATTCCAGGAGGTCAGCATGGACAAACGACATGGAGATACAGGGAAACACCGGCGTGAATCACCTAGCAGGACCAGCCCAGTCTGTCGAGTAGTAAACAGGACAATGTGCAGTACCAATGCAGGAAATAGCCAACCCGGTTCTAGCGAGAGGGAAGCATCAATTACCCCGAGTGTAGCAGAGACGCTTCTCGAACTGTACGCTAAAGTCAAGTCCCGTCAAACCAATCCAACAGAGTCTGGCGGTGACTTGAAAGCAGATTTGCTCAGTTCTGTGGCTGTGCAAAACGGAAGTTTACCTTCGACTCATGTCATGCAATACTCTAAAGAGGAAGAGCCATCAGTAATGAGCTATGCATCAAGCAATGGGAAGACTGAGCTCAACCATAACACATATCAACAACAAAACACATCTGACAATGCAGGTGTTGACAGCAAGCACCCAAATGACTGGTCTACCCCAGGGAAATTTCACTGCATTAGTTTGGATCTAGCTGACGGATTCTCAGGGCAGGATTTCACATGTCCTGCAGCCAGACTAACCACAAATGATCTTGGTCACAGTGAAGACCTGAGGCAGTGTTCGAGTTTGGAGAAATGTGTCATGAATACTAAACCTGTCTCTGATGACACCAGGTTAGAACAAAGTGGCAGCACTCAAAAACACAGGATGGAGCTAAACAGCTCCACGTCAAAAGAAAGACCACAACTGAACAGTTCTAGAGCAGACCAAAAGTTGCAGCCACGTAGCACTGAACAAAGATTACAAACAAACACTGCCAGTGCGGAACAAACATTACAACCAGACAAGTCCAGCACAGAACCAACATTGCAACCAAACAGTGTCAGCGCAGAACCGACATTAGAACCAAACCATTCCAGCACAAAGCAAATTTTAAAACCAAACAACCACAACACGGGACAAACCACAGTTCTTTCCGACTCCACACCAGATTTAAACCGCTCAATATCGGAGCCAGTTTCGGCGCAGCTAGACCTACTCACCATCGACCCGCCAGACCTGAGTTTCTCCATGTTGAAGGACGCCCTGGAGCCTCCTGGAGCGGTGCGACTCCGCCCTCACAGCGGCTCCTGGAGCAGGGACAGGCGGAGGTCTCTGTCGACTCTCAGTTGCTTCATCAGTGACGGGGAGCCTCTTTTACTTCACAACTACCTGAAGGAAGTTGGGGACTTCTCTGACACGGACGGAGGAGAAGAGGTGGTTGGCCTGGCAGTGGTGAGATACACCTATTTCTCTAGCTTTTCTCCTTGTTTCTTTAATACTGTCAAAGTCAAAAAAACATTTATTCAAACAAATCAAACAAGTTAGATGTACAAATTGAATATAGAAAGCATATTGGTGAAAACTTTGAAAGGAGATACATGTACATTGAAGCAAGAAATACTTTTCTTATGACCTCCATGTTTCTATGCTTTCTCTTGAGTTTAAGAAGCAACTGCTATGTTAATTAAGAGTTGTTTGGGTCAATAATAAAGTGTTTGATTCTTTCTATGTTGTGGTATTTGTAATCTGGTTACCCTGGTGTCAGCTACTAACTTATACCATGGAATCCAACTTCTCCAAACTGCATGTTTGAAGTCTTTTATTCATTACATATTTAATTTAGCATTAAATTATGAATACCCAGATTGCAGGGAAAGCCTAGTTTGCATGTTTCGCATTAGGTCTGAAACATTGAACAAGAAGGTGCTAAAAATACTGAACGTAGGACGTTCCCATTCATTATACAAAACAATCCAATACTTGAACCTTGTTTCAGGAATCGACAGTAAAGGAAATTGTGTCTGGTGAGTTGTAAAAAGTTGCCCACATGGATAAGATGGTTTCTAAGAAGTGTCTGTCATATTGAAAGTGCATAATTGTGCTCAACATTTGCTGTAGCCTAGTGATGCACTGGTTTGACAGGAGGAACCACTGACAGAGACACCGGCTGCTACAACGGAATCGGCCATCCTGGTGAAGAACACAGGGAACAGGAAGGGGTTCTGGCGGCTGAAGGCAAGAGGGATCTCCCTCGACATCAAGGCTGCAGTTTCCCAAGCCCAGATGGTTGAGGAAGCCCAACAAATGGAGCATGGTATTCCCTACCTGAGTCCAACATTAGCAACTGCAAAACCCAGCACCCCACTGCCCGACCGAAGGCCGACTTTTGTAAGTGGCAAGACATTTATGTGGAATTAAGAAAATGTAAAATTGTTCAAGTAAAAAATATTTGCATCATCTGTGTGAAACTGTGAACCACAGATGCCTATTTATTGATGAGGTACAAAATATTACAAGTGGTGTCTGCCTATATTTATGTAGCAATTAAAAAATATATATTTGTTGTCCACCCTCCCCTCTTCCCCTACACACTGCCAGACATTCCTCGTTAACTTGATTGAAATCTGTGATTTTTTGTTGAAATTCTTTATAAGCCTATATTATGTTTTTCACTGGTTAACCAGAGTATAACATTCGTATTCTGATCGAATGCTGCCATCTACAAGGTTTAGATACATCAAACAAAACCACTATATTTTATCGGAAATCTACTCAGCTTGAAAAGTATTTGTTCTCTGACCAGTATAAAGTTGTCTTTCAAATTTATAGTTGTGCACCAAATACAAGGAAACGCATACTTTATTCTGATTTTTACATTTGATGAAAGTCCATATTAAGACAAGATACGGCCATATTGACTCCCAGACTCTGCCAGTATTAAACTCTCTCCTATTTATTTCAGTTTCAGAAAGCTCGCATGATTCAACATATCAGAGGAAAGTTCATCAGGCCTCCTAGGCCAGATGAATATAGCTGTGATGTCAGGGAACTCATAGAAAACAAGTATGTCTCCTGAGCATACGGTGTATAAGGCTGTTGCATGCTAATCCCAGTGTTTATGTGAAGTTTTACAGGGATTAAACTTGTTTTTAACCAAGCAAGAAGATTTGATGAATTGCAAGTAGTATTCAAATGAGGTGAAACTATGTATGTGTTTGCTAAATTAGTAATCACTGTGTTATTGAGACACTGCGGCAGTCACACGTAAAATACTTCACTCAGTTCACTCAGTTCACTCAGTTCACTCAGCTCTCTGTATACATCAGCCTTAGATATATGGAAAGAAAATGTTTGTACAGTAATTGCAGCATGGCTGAATACTTCCCAAAGAAGTCAACTTGTTGCTCAAATGAACATTTACACATGTTGAGAAATCCACCTGACAGGATACCGTACTGTACAAGAACTTGGTTTTTATTAAAAATTGATAACAATTTAGAAAATATACTTAATTATTTTGACCTGTTTACTCACTGAGAGCATAGACCATTGACCACTCTTGTCAGTTTTATGCCGCAATTGTAAACTGTTCTCTGCGGTAGATTTCTGCTCAACGACCTCTTTAGAAAAAACTATACATGTTGTATCATGTAAAACTGTTTAACAAGCCCTTTAGAAAAGACTAAAACATGTTAAATGCTGTAGATCTCTGTTCAACAAAGCCTTTAGATAATACTATACATGTTGTGTGCTGTAGATCTCTGTTCAATGAGGCCCTTAGAAAAGACTATACATGTTCTGTGCTGTAAACCAGCTCTTCAGAAAAGACGTTATAGACATCTTTTCAACTAACTGTTTAGAAAAGACTATACATGTTGTGTGCTGTAGATCTCTGTTCAATGAGCCATTTAGAAAAGACTGTACATGTTGTATACTGTATATCTCTGTTCAACAAGCCCTTTAGAAAAGACTATACATGTTATGTGCTGTAGATCTCTGTTCATGGAGCAACCCAGTCCAGGCACTACCCTGCAGGATATGGGGCTGGAGGGAGACACAAAAATGTGGATAGGAAAAGACTATACCAACTTCATCCAGAAGGATTTTGTAGACTTGGACCAGCCATTTACAGGTAGAGTGTTTTCCAAATGTGACACAACTTTGAGAAGTGGTTCAATAATACACAAGACATGAATCTCCATTTTGTATGTTTTATTTTGTACGCATATTTGTATGTGCGTGCGTGCATGCATGCCACTGTGTGCGTGTGGTATTATGATTGAGTGGAACAGACTTAAGAAGAACTGGTTGCAACAACCGTTGTTATTGATGGTGAATGGCAAAGCAATGTTAATCATCATTAAATGTGTTCATACACATTGTAATAAAATGTCATAAATGTTTCCACATGTAAACAAATTAAGTTATTTAATGTATTTTGTAGTATATCTTCAAACTATATATTACATTACAATTACACTAACACCTTATTGACATATCATGCACATGTGCTCTCTTATGCATGTTTGATGTTTGATCTGTAATATTGTATTGATCAATGCTCAGACATCATCGATCGACGTACGACTCCAAGAATGCCGTGGCATGACATTGGAGCAGTTGTCTATGGCAAGGCAGCGAGAGACGTCGCCAGACACTTCATCCAACGGTGGAACTTTACCAAGGTTGGTCTGTTAAGGAGCTTTAGAAATATTTTCAAAATCCAGTAATACAAAAATTGGTGTGGTGTGTGGGTTAAGGTCCATTATCTAAACAATTAATATTTTAATGTATTATTTTGTTTAAATGATTGTTGTTGCTCAGTATTACATGTGCTTCTCTAGTAAGCCCAAAGAATCTCTTATATTACACTGCAATTTGTTTTGTATACCCTGAAACAACTTTTGGCACTTGTCTAGTATCCAGCTCCGCCTCGAATTTGCAGGTGTATTATTATTATATTATAAGTTTGCCTAGATTTTATACTCAGTGTGTTAATTCAGTCGTTCCACATCATCCCAGGCATGTTTGCATTGTAAAAATTTTGCATCTTAGCACACTTTTGAGGCTTAAAAGATGGACCAGTCTACATCAACACAAGCTGTTTATCGCTCTATTTCAAGCATGCTCGCTATAATGTGGTTGCAGGAGTAGACAGGCACACACAGAAGCGCTATTTTGGCCTCAAAATGCACTAAGACGCAATATTTTATCATAAATATGCCTGGGTGATGTGGAATGATTGATTAACGCACAGTTCATTCATTAGGAGAGTTATATCACCGCTCTGTCAATCAAGGGACGGTGGTTCGATTCCATCTGTCGCCATTTCGAAACATGAACAATTTCATTCACTCTTCTGCCTGTGTGCATTCTCACAGTGAAAGGGCGTGATCCACACAAACCCATGTAGTGCTGTGTGCATTCTCACAGTGAAAGGGCATGATCTACACAAACCCATGTAGTGCTGTGTGCATTCTCACAGTGAAAGGGCGTGATCTACACAAACCCATGTAGTGCTGTGTGCATTCTCACAGTGAAAGGGCTTGATCTACACAAACCCATGTGGTGCTGTGTGCATTCTCACAGTGAAAGGGCGTGATCTACACAAACCCATGTAGTGCTGTGTGCATTCTCACAGTGAAAGGGCGTGATCTACACAAACCCATGTGGTGCTGTGTGCATTCTCACAGTGAAAGGGCGTGATCTACACAAACCCATGTAGTGCTGTGTGCATTCTCACAGTGAAAGGGCGTGATCTACACAAACCCATGTAGTGCTGTGTGCATTCTCACAGTGAAAGGGCGTGATCTACACAAACCCATGTAGTGCTGTGTGCATTCTCACAGTGAAAGGGCGTGATCTACGCAAACCCATGTGGTGCTGTGTGCATTCTCACAGTGAAAGGGCGTGATCTACACAAACCCATGTAGTGCTGTGTGCATTCTCACAGTGAAAGGGCGTGATCTACACAAACCCATGTAGTGCTGTGTGCATTCTCACAGTGAAAGGGCGTGATCTACGCAAACCCATGTGGTGCTGTGTGCATTCTCACAGTGAAAGGGCGTGATCTACACAAACCCATGTAGTGCTGTGTGCATTCTCATTGTGAAAGGGCGTGATCTACACAAACCCATGTAGTGCTGTGTGCATTCTCACAGTGAAAGGGCGTGATCTGCGCAAACCCATGTGGTGCTGTGTGCATTCTCACAGTGAAAGGGCGTGATCTACACAAACCCATGTGGTGCTGTGTGCATTCTCACAGTGAAAGTGCGTGATCTACACAAACCCATGTAGTGCTGTGTTAGTTGCTTACCTGGGCTGCTAATGGAGTCAGTGCCATCAGTGATTTGTCTAGGCGGATACTGTTGGTATACAAGAGCACATATTATTACTATGTGATAAATAATAATAACTTTATTTATATATTAAAAATAAAATTCTGTTCAGCAATGTTTACAACAATCGATTAATATGCTAAAGAATAAATATAATAATAACAATATACATAAAGTAAATGCAAGTGTCTAAGACTTTGTATACTTAACTAAAGAAATTATGTCATACATAGGAATTTGAATACAATACCACTGGTAGTTAAATAAATTAATATTAGGAGGTGCATTCAAATAAGAATTAATAAAAAAATTGATAATCAAAAGTCATAAAAATATATGTTAGTAAATAATTAAAATAATACATTATTACTAATTGTCGTTATAAAGTAATAAAATAAACAGTGACAACAGAAGACTCGCACATGACATACGAAGACTAAAATAAAGAGATATTAAACAAAACTACATCTAAGATGGGGCCAGGATGCAAAACAGGCTGCAGACAGGAAGAGGTGGAGGACCCTTGTTTCCGCCCTATATGCCAGTGGGCGACTAGGATGACTAAGTAAGCAATGAGTGTTTTTCTTTTGCAGTTACAAAAGAGGAAGACAAGCTGTGACTACCCGATGTTGCTGCCCAAGTCCTACCGACGAGTCACCCTTTTGGAACAAGTCACCAGAGATGCCCACTGCTGCGATTGTCAGGTGACACGACACAGAAAACACACAACACGTCCCATTCAACAACAGTGGAATTCATTTATTTTCTTTTGTTGTATGTGTAATGGATATTTGTTTAATGACAGGAATTCGAATAAGGTAATTGTGATTATAATATTCTGCCTGTCATGAAATTTTCTGCTCCCATGATCCTTTAAGGGGTGAGGGGGCTACATCAGACAGACAGATGTAAAAAAGTAAAGGTAAGTTCAGTATCCAGTCATTAGGACTGCTCAAAGCGCTTTACACTTTACTTTCTAGCAGACCTATTTAATTGAACACCATCTGGACATCACTGGGAAGCATTCAGCCATACTGTAATTAATGTGTGCAGACTATTCATACACATATATCTACCACTGTCTATAGCCAGGTACTCATTCATACAGCTGGAGCAACTTGAAGTGAACAAACTTGCCCAAAGTTCGACACGGCAGCACAGGATTCGAACCTGGGTTCTCATGATTGAGAGTCTGACGCTCTAGCCACTGTGCCACTGCGCTCCATACACATCAGTTAGTTTGTTCAGCCCGTGTAGCAAGTTGTCTGTCTCCACCTATCATCATCTTCTGCCATTCTCTCCCACTTTCATGTCTTCTTCCCCTTTCTACATCTCCCGTAACTAAATTTCTCCATTTAAGTTTTGCTCTTTCTTTCCCGTTAAAATGTAACAGTAAGATGACACAACGTAACTTACTTTCACTAGTATATGTGATTTGACTGTCATCCGATGCATGGTAAACATACAAAATTTTGTTTTTTGGTTACGACTTCCAGTTTATATTTGCCGTCAAACTCATGCAAATCTAAGCATATTTGTAAAACCAGCAGCCATGCACCTCCCTTTTGTAATTGTTAATCTTACTGGTCAATTTGTAATGGTGTCATGGACACTAGCTAATGCCAGTAGACATTGCAAAAATGAAATTGTCACAATTTGCTGCGTTGCACTTCCTAGCAAAACCGGTGATCAACAGAATCGGTTCTGTGGAATTGAAACGGTTGACTCTGTCTCTCCATTTAATTTGTGGTCTTTCTTCCGTTCTACCCTATTCTGTTTTCCAGACTCACGACTTCATGTTAACTTGACTTCATGTCTTGACTTACAAACATTCTCTTTTAATAAATATGATATGTAGACATGGCCTATCCTGTGTTCTGGGCCGTTAACATTAGTTGTCCTTGTTCAGATCCTGCGCAGTGCCAGCCCGTGGTCGGTGGGCATCAGCCATGTTGAAGACTCAATACAGCAGGCTTATCTAGAGCTGATCCGCAATGCTAAACATATCATCTACATCGAGGTAAGTAGAAGCATTCGAGGCAGGCTTCAACTAGCTGGTGAACAATCAATACGTCTGATAGACATACAATGCTCCAAAAGTTATCATGTTAATATACAGATTGCTATTTGAAATTGAAATAAATGTCATCTAGAAGTGGTGATTTTTATTGTATGTAAACCTTTTTCACTGTTTTAGAACCAGTTCTTCATTAGTACTTGCGATGACCACACAGAAAATGGAATTGCAGAAGCCTTGTATAAGCGAATCATAAAGGCGCACAGGTTTGTAATATGCAATTTAAACATCATGAAGAACGGCAGTTTGTGTCTAGTATGTCACGTTGTGTATCTTATTTATTTTCTTTTGGTATACTGTCAATTTAGTTCAGGTAATGAAGTTGCCACTCTACAGGTTTGATAAAAAAACTGTACGCATTGGTAAATGACCGACAAGATTAAGATGATCTGTATTGATTAAAACAAATTCACAAAGCGTAACAAACTGAGTCCCAACAGATTTACTATTGAAGCAGTGGATTGGGTGAAATGTGATGTCGACTTCAGTGTTGCGCTTCTAGTATCCCAAATTGTGTTTTCCATATGATATTTAGTACAAATCATAGTATGAATATTCATCCTGTGCAATGCCCATGGCTTATCCACTGTGAAATGTTCTGGTAGCATTCTAAAGATTGTTCACAATGGTGTGTGCCACTGCTTTCAGTAACGGCGAGATGTTCCGTGTGTATGTTGTCATGCCACTACTGCCACTGCTTTCAGTAACGGCGAGGTGTTCCGTGTGTATATTGTCATGCCACTACTGCCAATGCTTTCAGTAATGGCGAGGTGTTCCGTGTGTATATTGTCATGCCACTACTGCCACTGCTTTCAGTAATGGCGAGGTGTTCCGTGTGTATGTTGTCATGCCACTACTGCCACTGCTTTCAGTAATGGCGAGGTGTTCCGTGTGTATATTGTCATGCCACTACTGCCACTGCTTTCAGTAATGGCGAGGTGTTCCGTGTGTATGTTGTCATGCCACTACTGCCACTGCTTTCAGTAATGGTGAGGTGTTCCGTGTGTATGTTGTCATGCCACTACTGCCACTGCTTTCAGTAACGGCGAGGTGTTCCGTGTGTATGTTGTCATGCCACTACTGCCGGCATTCGAAGGTGAACTAGGCACTTCCTCCGGCGCAGCGATACAAGTCGTCATGCACTGGAACTACAGGTCTATCTCCCGTGGTGGAAAGTCTCTTCTCGAACGACTCAGAGCAAAAAGTGAGTGATTGAAAGTAGTTGTTACAAGAACATTTGTTTCACTATTACCAATGACCTAACAGGTTGTTAGTTATTAAAACATGTCAGGGGCCGTTTCATTAGCATTCTTTCATAAGCCTGGTTTTGTTCTTTAAAACCAATTTCATTCTTTAACAGTGATCTTGAATAGTAACAATTATGAACACCAGGGTGCGCCACTGAGACACTTTCGCCTGTGTGTCACGGAAACAGTGTCCATGAGATACAGCAGCAGCAGCTTCCTGCATTTTAAAAAACTCCTTGAATTTAGTTAGAGATTCTGTTTAATGATGAGGATAGTTATTAGGACTGCTCAGTGCTCTTTACACTTTACTCTCTGGCAGACCTGTTTAATTGAACACCATCTCAACTTCTCTGGGAAGCATTCAGCCCTGCTGTAATTAATGTGCGCAGACTATTCGTACACAAATATCCACCACTATCTATAGCCAGGTACTCATTCATGCACTCCATCAGTTAGTTTGTGCAGCCCGTGTAGCAAGTTGTCTGTCTCCACCTATCATCTTCTGCCATTCTCTCCCACTTTCATGTCTTCTTCTTCCCCTTTCTACATCTCCCGTAACTCAATTTCTCCATTTAAGTTTTGCTCTTTCTTTCTCGTTTTTTTTTTTAGCTCAGTACCTTAGTGAAACGGGCCCAAGACTAGTTTCTGCATCATAGTATCACATTGTTATTTTTAGAATCAACCATTTTAATAATTTTGTACAGCATTTCCAGGGTGCACAGTGGCTTTAGCTGACAGTTAAACCATCGGACTGGCTGACTCGGAAACAACTACCCCGGGTAGTCCTGATATTGTTTTACTAGTCCGGGTACCACCGTACTGTTGTATATGACAGTTATGGCGCATAGTAAAACTAAAAGTGGCTTTGTTTCATAAAGAATACAAACATTTCTCAACTAAATGTTAAACAAATACATGTGTTTCCATAGATCCAATTGAAAATTAATCAGAAGAAATAACTGTAGTTTATTCAGGGGCAGCAAACGGCAGTGGTGGTGGACAAGGCTATGTCAGCAGAATTTGAAGCCTAACGGCAACCAAAGACCGACATTTTCGGACAAAGTTGCATCATTTGGCCTATACTTTTCATTAGTATTTCCTTTCCCGAAGCCAACTGAACAATCAGTAACATTACTGGTGTGTTCGGTAACTTGCTAAAATAATCACCCGAAGCGGGAATAACACATCTACAATGGGATTACACGTAACGATGTCTGTAACCCACGCATGTATGTTTGTCTATGTCGCTCATCACTCATGGTCGCTAGGTGGCACTACCTATCCTAACCAGATGTAAACAGCCGCCATTTACATTCTCCGCATTCAGCAAGTTTCCTATTTGGCGGTCGTACGGAATATTTAGCTGCGTGTAATAAAATGCTACCTCATTGTCTATTTTGTTTTATTCCATCACAACACCCAACTAGTTTGTGCACAGTGTAAATTAATTCACATAACCACAGCTAGTCCAATGGGACTGCTCCTTTAAATACTGTCACTGAAACTACTTGTCCGGGACGATCGGAGTGGCCTTATTTCGCAGCCTGCATTTCTTTAATAAAAATGTCACTGCTGTTTATATTTATGACCATCACCATATTCATTGGTAATTGTCTCTTTCTGTTAAAACTGTTGCATGTAGAGAAACACTGACTAACAGTAATACTCAACGACATTATGTTGATTGAGTTGTTAGGTGCAAGTCCATTAAATTGATTAAAGAATAGTGTATGTTTCATCAACACTGTTTTATTTGAATACTACATTGTATTGTATCTACTGGAGTAACTGATGAGATTTCTTGTATTAATGTCTTGAAAATAACTTACAGAATATGCTTTCATGTACAGTGTCTAATTGATGAATCTTGTGCGTGTGTTTATGCTTAGGTGCACGTTTATAGGCAATATGATAAAACTTATATTCAAGACTTCTCAAAATAATGATAATTAATTTTTTTTGTTAGCAATGTATTATTTTGTAATAAAATGTTAAAATAGTCATTTATTTGATTGCAGTCCCTGATCCATTTGAATACATCTCCTTCTATGGCCTGCGCACACACAGTGAACTTGTCGGCAGTCTGGTAATATCCAACATACTTGTTCACAGTTCTCAACTATCTTGCTCAATTAAGATAACTTGGC
Source organism: Escarpia spicata (assembly GCA_963995525.1). NCBI lineage: Eukaryota > Metazoa > Annelida > Polychaeta > Sabellida > Siboglinidae > Escarpia > Escarpia spicata. The sequence goes on from OZ023218.1 coordinate 47,688,252, forward strand.
AAATCTTCGGTTTTAATGGTCTAATTATTCAGTGCCATAATTTTCGTCAGCCATGTTCAGTAACCTTATAATTAATAATAATAATAATAAGATAACTTCTATTGCACCTAAATCCTTGAAAACCGAGCTCAGAGGTGCATCAAAACAGAAGGATTGGTCAATCTCAAAATCCATAAGAAGTGTATTCCACTTGTCAACAGTTGGGTCAAGGCGCTAGGGAGCTACGGTGGATAGGCAAGATTGTAAAGATAAGTTTTTAAATGACGACAAAATTTTTGAATATTTTCAACTGATCTAACACTAAGAGGGAGCATATTCCAAAGAGTTGTTAGGGAAGGCTTCCATTACACTTTATTATTGTTATGGTGGTTCTTGTAAATTTTATTTTTAATTCTGCATGTATCCGTTTGTACAGTGACTCACTGAAATTCCACCAAACATTTTTGAGTTGTATAATATGTTGCGTATTTTTTTGTGTATAGGCAAAATGTATACATTAATTGTTGGTTTAACCCTTTCCCTGTAGACGACTGAGTTGATTTACGTACACAGCAAGTTGATGATTGTGGATGACACAAAAGTCATCATTGGCTCGGCCAACATCAACGACCGCAGTCTGATTGGGAAACGTGACAGCGAGCTTGCGATTGTTGTTGAAGACACAAAGATGGTACCATCATGCATGAATGGCAAGTCATGCATGGTTGGGCGATATGCCAGTAGCCTCAGACAGTCACTGTTCAGGTAACTCTATGTGTAGTTAATAGTTGAGTTCACCTACACATTCATACCTTCTTTCTCATTTTTGTAATAACCACACCATTCAAATCATGGAGCCGAGTTACTCAGCAATATGCCATATTGAAATTGAATGTGCAGCGCGATCTGTTGCATTTATTATTTCACTGTGTTTTGGATTCCCACTTTGGAGGAAAGTCACCGCTCAAAAGCACTCAGAAGCATGTGTTACTACCTATGATGGCCGAGAAGGGCAATAGCTGTATAGTTCTGAATTTCGCGATGAACGTTATATGGTGCAAAATGATGGACAATGTGCAGTGCTAGGTGTGGTGCGATGCTATGGGGAATTCTGTGGCAAAAAAGAGCCATCGCACACAGCATCACATATAGATTGCCCATCGTATTATCGCACACTGGCGACATCGCATTGGAAAAGTCAGAACTATACAGCGATGGCCATTCTTGGCTATCATAACTGTCGGAATGAATCAACAAGGTGAAGTCATAGGACACTATAGTGCATTTGAATACTAATGATAGTCGATTAAATTCTAAAATACACAGCATAATATTACTTCAGTGCAACAGATGGCACTACATAAGTGACTAGTGCACCCTGATTCATGTGTTCTGTAATCATTTATCAACACATGTACATGACATGTACATTGATAAAAAAAAACACTAGACAGAGACAGACAATTTCTGTTTGTTACTATCCGAGAAACTTATATTTTGACGGGCCGAATGTATTGGATTGTGTTCCTAAAAGGTGCAAAGGAGGTGGGAGGCTGCCCCCAAAAAACAGGGAAATGTGAGTTTGAGACCACTGCCACACCCCCCGGAATCTGGTGTACTTGTTACTGTTTGCAGGGAGCACTTGGGGTTGGTGTCAACGAAGACTTCCATTGATGTGTCTGACCCAGTCATTCCTGACTTCTACAAGGGAGTATGGATGAAACAGGCCGCCATCAACACGTCCATGTATGACAAGGTAATATCTAAATGGTTAATATGTCGTCTGTGTGGGCACTTCTGCTCTTCACCACCATATTTTAGAAGATGTTGGAAGTTTCCAGTCCAAAGCGACAGTCCCAGGCGGCTGAACAAGGAGTTTGTTGTTTGTGCGTTACTGTAATGGTAACCGTTTTAATCATTTCACAATTCAATTTTTTGCTCGTTTCTGGCTCAGTTTGAAAAGACGAAGTAAAGAACATTCACTTAAAAGGAGCAACTTTAGAATCTGTATTCTGACCTGTAATTTGTTATATACCTGTGGATATAAGGAACATGGGAAGAGATTGGCCAGGTCAAATTGTACTCTATAGAAAGTAGTGTCCTTATTATTAACAGTGCTTAATCCTTGACTTCAGGTGTTCAACTGCATCCCGTCAGACAAAGTTCACGACTTCCATGAACTTCGCCAACAACAGAAAATCGAACCACTCAGTCAGACATGCCCCACCGAGGCCCGTCGTCTGCTCACAAAGGTCAAAGGTCATCTGGTGCTTCTACCACTGCGATTCCTGTGTCGTGAACATCTGCTGCCAGCGATTGGATTTGGCACGAAGGAAGCTCTTGCACCAACTGTGATATGGAAATAATGATATCTTGTTGAGGAAGATCATTTTATGTCTCCAGCATTCCTCATATGTGATAAGTATAAAACTAAGCGGAACAAACAACAGACTTAGAAATTGGTTGGTTGATGTAAGTGTGGATGTCTAAGCTTAGTTAGCTGCTGAACGAACTGCAAAAAAATATGGGCCTTTTGTAGAGGATGATAGAAGCATGTGTAACTGGTTGACTCATAGTGGACCAGGAACGGGAGCGCGGTTAGTGTAGTGGTTAGCACATCTGCCTGGCATGCCAGCACTCTGAGTTCGAAACATTGGGGACTGTGTATCCCTCATGATTCAGAGATCACGTTAATGTCGGTCCCGTCTCAATTTGGGACATAAAAGAACCACTGAGGACGACAAGCACCCTGGCAGTGACCACCCTCAGTGTCAGCATATAAAGGTCAGTTTGGCGATAATGTTCTAAAAAAGGCTGACTAGTTGAACGAGACCTTATAAGACCATTACATTGTAACCACAATAATACAGACTAGTCAGTTAATAGAACGTTGCCGAGCACTGGAAACAACCAGAACTAGAAAGCGCAATGTGGTGGTGTGCCTCATTTTATATGTACATAAAGAATTATGCAAACTATCAAATTTACATATGGACTGTCTTCCATTTTATCAAGTTACTCATGCTTTGTACATTTGTTAATTGTTGTCACTTTTATCAGACACTGGCTCTGATTGTTGTCTCTACAAACACAGTTGGCCTTTGCAAGGTTATTCTGTTATGCTTCTTACATATTTCTTCTCACTTATTTTATGGATGTGATATGATCATATTAGAATGAGATTACATTGCAAGTTTGTAACCTCAATTGGAAATGTGCATGTATACAACGTGCTAAACATGGCATCAAGACTTGCTGCTTGCCTGAGTAAACATGGCATCAAGACTTGCTGCTTGCCTGAGTAAACATGGCATCAAGACTTGCTGTTGCCTGAGTAAACATGGCATCAAGACTTGCTGTTGCCTGAGTAAACATGGCATCAAGACTTGCTGCTTGCCTGAGTAAACATGGCATCAAGACTTGCTGCTTGCCTGAGTAAACATGGCATCAAGACTTGCTGTTGCCTGAGTAAACATGGCATCAAGACTTGCTGCTTGCCTGAGTAAACATGGCATCAAGACTTGCTGTTGCCTGAGTAAACATGGCATCAAGACTTGCTGCTTGCCTGAGTAAACATGGCATCAAGACTTGCTGCTTGCCTGAGTAAACATGGCATCAAGACTTGCTGCTTGCCTGAGTAAACATGGCATCAAGACTTGCTGCTTGCCTGAGTAAACATGGCATCAAGACTTGCTGCTTGCCTGAGTAAACATGGCATCAAGACTTGCTGCTTGCCTGAGTAAACATGGCATCAAGACTTGCTGCTTGCCTGAGTAAACATGGCATCAAGACTTGCTGCTTGCCTGAGTAAACATGGCATCAAGACTTGCTGCTTGCCTGAGTAAACATGGCATCAAGACTTGCTGCTTGCCTGAGTAAACATGGCATCAAGACTTGCTGCTTGCCTGAGTAAACATGGCATCAAGACTTGCTGCTTGCCTGAGTAAACATGGCATCAAGACTTGCTGTTGCCTGAGTAAACATGGCATCAAGACTTGCTGTTGCCTGAGTAAACATGGCATCAAGACTTGCTGTTGCCTGAGTAAACATGGCATCAAGACTTGCTGTTGCCTGAGTAAACATGGCATCAAGACTTGCTGTTGCCTGAGTAAACATGGCATCAAGACTTGCTGCTTGCCTGAGTAAACATGGCATCAAGACTTGCTGCTTGCCTGAGTAAACATGGCATCAAGACTTGCTGCTTGCCTGAGTAAACATGGCATCAAGACTTGCTGCTTGCCTGAGTAAACATGGCATCAAGACTTGCTGCTTGCCTGAGTAAACATGGCATCAAGACTTGCTGCTTGCCTGAGTAAACATGGCATCAAGACTTGCTGCTTGCCTGAGTAAACATGGCATCAAGACTTGCTGCTTGCCTGAGTAAACATGGCATCAAGACTTGCTGCTTGCCTGAGTAAACATGGCATCAAGACTTGCTGCTTGCCTGAGTAAACATGGCATCAAGACTTGCTGCTTGCCTGAGTAAACATGGCATCAAGACTTGCTGCTTGCCTGAGTAAACATGGCATCAAGACTTGCTGCTTGCCTGAGTAAACATGGCATCAAGACTTGCTGCTTGCCTGAGTAAACATGGCATCAAGACTTGCTGTTGCCTGAGCAAACCAGTGCAAGTTCTGTTTTACTTCAGGGATAGTTATGAAGCCAGTGGTTTCGGTATTTAGCATGATCATGACATTTTATTTGTGTTTTTAAATAACTAATTATTGCATAGAAAGGGTGTGAGTGCACTTTAATGGTTTTATATAATTAACAGTTGTTAATATTGTTACAATGTAACTCCTGCCATCCAGGTACACCTACAGAAATGACTATTTTCTTACTCTTTCAGTGCCATAAATGCTAAAACAGAAGATAACTTTAACAATGCTGATCCTTGCTACCACTGCCTGCCAGAGTAGTAGATCTGTGTATCCCAATATGTACTAGAATTGGTATTTACTTAAAATAAATACTTTCAACAGGACCAAAATCTGTTTAATTTGTATTTGTCTAACATGACCTAGACCTGTTCCGTCATCAATACAACTGCTTGTAAAAAATCTGGTAATCTACAACATAATCACTTGTCAAAACTCTGGTAATCTACACTAATGCGTCAGTGCACATATCCGGACATCTGTATTTGCTACTTTGTTGCAATTGTATCGGAATCTTTTCAGATTTTAAAATGAATTGTATTTTGCTCAATTTATAGCATAGCACCAGACTCATTATTGTCATGTTTGGAGATTATTGTTTCACCTTTGTTCCATGTGTGTTGGTGATGTATGAATTGTATTGCATGTGTGGTACTATAGTCTTTGTTTTACACAATCATGGATAACAGAATCGGCTGTTTAAAGAATCAAAAGCAGTAACATTGGCCTTAGAGGACAATTGTCCATAATGGAAACCTGTCTAGAATGGGCATTTTAAAATTCCAAATGGCTAGTTTGCATTGCTCACTACCTGTCCATAGCAGTAATCTGGCCATAACAAACATATTGAGTCCTGACGTGTTCACTACGGACAGGTTTTACTGTATATTATTTAGTCATTCCATATCTCTCCCGTATTAACCCGAGCTGCTGAAGTGAAATGACTGCTTAACAGAATAAACTTGCTGCCCAAAGTTGCACTGCCAAACAAAGTTCACTATATAATTTACTATGGAGTGTTATTATTGTATTATTTTCATGTTTTATGAAGGGGTCTGTGTGGTTACTCGGACTGTACTGTCTGTACATGCAATAATATAAATTGGTACATGTAACGGCACTGATGTTTAATCAAATGGATATATTTTATATACTGCATCATCTTTAATTCTCTGAATCTGATGTGATTTTATTTTAATGTTTTGTGTTCTAATCAAAGTATGTTCTACTAGTAGATAATTTCTAAGTTTATTAGAAACCGTGACATCAGACATGACGACCGTATAATAATTGTGCCTGTCATTGAATGTATATTTGTATATCATGTCAACACAGAACCATATTGATGGAAGTTTCACTATTTTGTGAGAAAAAAAAATTAAAATATATCAATTCAACACGCTTTGATTCCACCCTTTTCTGTCCACTTTCTTCTTAGGTCTTATGTCGGATACCCCAAACAGCCCAATATTGAGCTAACGCAGGAGTCTGTGGTGTATGTGCACATGCGCTGTGGGGTGCTTAAATTAATAAATTATTTAAAGGCAGTTAAGGTGATTGGGTGTGCTGAATTGAAGGTTCATGATGGCTGCTTGAAAAGCAATGGTGGTTATGGGGTCATTTTTTTTTTTTTTAGTCATTTGGGTTGGGATCATGTTCCACATACGGATTGCTCTGGGGTAGGAGAAAACGGCTGCACTAATGGGGCTACATAGTGGCCATGGTTTCTTGATTGTGTTAGAAGGCCTCACGGGGGGGGGGTTGATCTTGATAATGTTTTTTTATAAAATGTCATTGCTTGTTCGATAATGCGTCGTCGTTCAAGAGGTGGCCATCCAAGGGTGGTTACTAGGTCTGCTGAGTTAGTTTGGCATCTATGATAATTTTGAACAAATCTGGCAGCATAGTGTAATATTTTTTCAAGGTGCTTAACTTGGGTGGCAGTGTGTGGGTCCCATGTGGGAGATGCATACTCAAGTCTTGACCAGATTAGCATATTATAAGCTATTTCTTTGACTTCGGGTTTGCATGGACCAAGGGTTCTTTTAATCATGCCTAAGACTTTTGAGGATTTGGAAACTATGCCGGTGTTGTGACTTGCCCAGGTTTATTTTGAATCAAATTTTACTTCGAGATACGGATGGCTGGATACTGTAGCGAGTGGCATGCTGAAGAGTGAATATGATTGTAGTCTGGGTTTAGTTTTGTTTGTTATTGGGAGGTGAACACATTTAGAAATGTTAAATTGACGACTGGCTCCAAGCACTAGTAACTCCAATACACACAAAAAAGTACAGTCCAATGCACAAGTTTGCCTGTCTTGTATGACTGTTGGAAGATGTGTGTGATAATGGGAGCTATTTCCTCTGCAGTTTCTTTAAGAACTCTGGCTGGGAGTTCATCTGGACCAGTAGCTTTGTTTTAGTTTAGATTTTTCAGTTGCATGATTACTCCAGCTATCCCTATTTCAAGAGTGGGCATATTAGGGTAAGAGGAAGGTACTTGTTGGGGGATAGAGTACATTTCTTGGGTGAACACGGAACTAAATTATATGTTCAGTGCATTTGCTTTGTCATGATCATTGATGATTGGTTGTTCGTTTACTTGCAGTGTGGGAATACCAATGTTTTCTTGTTTGTTTGCTTTGATGAATGACCAGAATTGTTTAGGGTTTGTTTTTAGGCTGTCTCCAATGTTGTTGTTGTTTACATAATCTTTGTAAGATTTTGGCTGCAGCCTTAGTGGCTTGCCTTCTGAGTTCTTTAAACTTTTCCAAATTGCTATTAAGTCTGTTTTTGTGTGGCTTTTATTGCATTTTCATTGCATTCTTTTTATTTTCCGTGTTATCCAGGGGAGGTGGGTTTTTGCTTTGGTGTTGCGACTAGGGGTGGTATTGTTATCAGTGTGGCAAGTTGTGTCTGTGAAAAGATCTAATTTGTGTTAATATCTCATGAATTGGCCAGGGTCCATGTCAAAGTATTCTGTTGTTATAATTGGGTTATGCTATCTTTAAGTTTGCCCCAGTCTGTGGATTTGTACTGAAATACTTTGTGTGGTGGTTTCCTGTTGCGAACTGGGTTTAGGTTGACACTGAAGGATACGTGTGAGAGTTAACGATTATGGACGAGTTTGAGGTGAGTATTAGGTCAAGGATATTGCCAGAATCAATTCGTGTGGGGTCATTCACCATGTTTTGCAATCCAAATTCACTCATTATTTCTAGTAGTTTGTTGTGTTTGTTGGCAGTTCTATTGCTTGTGGTTTGTGGTTGCGCCAGATGAAATCAGGACGGTTAAAGTCTTCTGCTATGACTATGTTAGGGGGAGTTATTTGTGATCTGTATAGGTTCGTCAAAGATTCATGGAGAACTTGGAGAGATTGGAGATGGTCATTGGGGAGACAGTAATAGGATGCAAAGTATATGGATTGGTTTCGTGCAAAGTGCATTTTTGTCCATACTATTTCTCAATTGGAGTTAAGGTTTGGGAGTGGTTCTGGAGTGATGTCGTCGCGAAAGGCTATAAGTACTCCACCGTCATGGGCATTTCGACCTATTGCATTAGCAAGTATTGTCAACAAATTTTGAAAGCATACTGTTGGACAGAATAACGGTTATATTATCTACTATGTCTAATCAGTTTATATATTGGTATTCAAATCAAACTATGTGTATAAGATGGTCAGGCAATTTGTCTGAATACCTTCGTTTTACAAATGGTGTGAGGTAAGGAGGTATATTCTCACCATACCTTTTTAATGTATATATATATATATAGATGATCTAACCATAGCAAACAAATGTGATATAGGGTGTGTTATATAGGTAATGTACATAAAAATTAATCATCTTATGTATGCTGATGATTTAGTAACCCTCTCCCCACCTGTGTGAGGGTTATCTGATCTGATTCAGGTCTGTGGATCTTATGGGATGAGTCATGATATTAAATATAACTCAAATAAAAGTGCTGTACGTGTTAGTGTGTAAAAGCAAATACATGAAGACTGTTGATGTGCCATCATCTTAGATCAATGGTGAAACAATCAAAGAAGTAGATCACATTAAATATCTGGGGTACTTTATATTTAACACACTGCGAGATGACAAGGACGTCTTGTGGCAGTGCCGACAACTATATATATGCTATCTAGGGGTAATTAATATATGTGCTTTTGAGTAATTTTTATATGTGTTCTACAAGTGAAGCTGACATTGCTTAAAATGTACATTCTGTTCCAATGTGTATTGCTCAATTGTGCTGGAATTACACAGTAGCAAGTATCCATAAGCTCCATGTTGCATACAGTTAACCTAATGTTTTTCAAATAAGTACTACTGCGTGAGTCTATAAATACTGCAGGGCTTCTACCATGTTTGTAGAATACTGTGTACCTAATAGTAAAGCTCTGATTATAAATCTTGTATATAAATTCATGCTGAGACTTGATGCCTCTTATAATATGCTGATATGATTGCAATTGTGAAAAGCGATTTAAAGTACCTTTTGAGGATACAATGACATTGGTTAGATGTTGTAGGCCCTATATACGTACTAGTTCTTATTTAGACTACATATGGTAGGCTCCATTGTGCAGTATTCTTATATTTTTTGTTTACTTTTTCTGTAAGTGTTCTTTTTATAATTATATGGACATCTGTACATGCTGCACAGTTGAGTCTGAAATTATTGATTTTGAATTTAATTTCTGTCCTTTCTGATAGCATGTAGTTTAGTGGTAGAAATGAGTAGGTGGGATAGTTTTCATATATTTTGGTTTCGACTAGGAATATGATGTCGGGATTGTTTGACTGTATTGTTGCCTTACTGGCTTTAAGCAATTAAGCCAAATTTAAGGGCCTTAAGCTTATAGTTGGGTTGTCTTTTCAATGCTCTTGACGCTGTTGGTGTTTATCAGAATATCTTCTGTTTTTAATTATATTTTAACCATTTAATGTTTTTATTATTTTAAACCCATGCGCACCCTCACAACAACTGTGGAGTTATTCCTCTACTGTCGGGGTTTTCACAGTAATCCTGAAGAAGAAGACCACTGGCACTGACACCCCAGCTAACAAAAACAGGTTCTCAGAACGTTCCCAGAACGTTAGTTTTACGTTACGATAACGTTATTGATAATGTTCGGAGAACGTTTTTTGGGAAAGTTTTCTTAACGTTCCGAGAACGTTACATATAACGTTATTGCCTAACGTTAGCAGAACGTTTTTTTGGAAAGTTTTCTCAACGTTCCGAGAACGTTATAGATAACGTTATTGCCTAACGTTAGCAGAACGTTTTTGCATAACGTTAGCAGAACGTTTTTTTGGAAAGTTTTCTTAACGTTCCAAGAACGTTACATATAACGTTATTGCCTAACGTTAGCAGAACGTTTTTGCATAACGTTCGGAGAACGTTTTTTTTTGGAAAGTTTTCTTAACGTTCCGAGAACGTTATAGATAACGTTATTGCCTAACGTTAGCAGAACGTTTTTGCATAACGTTAGCAGAACGTTTTTTTGGAAAGTTTTCTTAACGTTCCAAGAACGTTACATATAACGTTATTGCCTAACGTTAGCAGAACGTTTTTGCATAACGTTAGCAGAACGTTTTTTTTGAAAGTTTTCTTAACGTTACAGATAACGTTATTGCCTAATGTTAGCAGAACGTTTTTGCATAACGTTAGCAAAACTTTGTTTGGAAAGTTTTCTTAACGTTCCAAGAACGTTACAGATAACATTATTGCGTAACGTTAGCAGAACGTTTTCCCCTAATGTTAGCAGAACGTTTTTTGGAAAGTTTTCTTGAGGTTCCGAGAACGTTACAGATAACGTTATTACCTAACGTTAGCAGAACGTTTTTGCATAACATTAGCAGGACGTTTTTGGGGAAAGTTTTCTTAATATTCCGAGAACGTTACAGATAATGTTATTGTCTAACGTTAGAAACGATTTTGTCTAACGTTAACAGAACGATAAAACAATAAATGGATTTTCATTACTTTTATTTACACATGGCTATTACATGGTAGTTACAAAACTCAATCTTCCTCGTCATCATCTTCAACCTGGTGGACCTGGGTGACTGCCGGCATCTGCTGAATATAAAAATATATTCTAAATATCAATATGAATCAAACACTATTTAAGTTGGGGTTGTAATGCCCTTTTTAAAAGAATATGTTTGACGACGTATTGTTGACTAACTGGCTGAGTAACCGACGTTGCCTGTTGGGAAAAGACTGTTGCTTGCACTGAAACTCTTGAAATTGTGACTCCTGAGACCCCACTGGCCTACCCGAATTTTGAAAAAATCAAAATATACGTTCGAACCACCCAATAGATCACACACAAAATGTCAGCCCCATACATGCAAACGGTGATAATGGTCTACAGACAGACATGTCACAGACAGACATGTCATAGACAGACATGTCACAGACAGACGGACGGACGGACAGAGAAGCAAACAGACAGACAGACAGACAGACACACGCACAGAGAACCATATTGTTGTACAATATAGATTTCTTGCACAAAAAATGCACAATGTAATTATGTATGTATAGTAGATTAATATGGCTTTCTCCAGCAACATTAATTGTATATTAATTATAACCACTAGGAGAGAGTCATACTTGGTTTCATGGCAATCCACAAATTTATATCTATGGCCTACCACAGGATGGCAAATTCAATAGAAACTATAGATTATGCCATCAAGGCCAGGGGGCATTTTATTTAGGAAAGAAATTACTAAGAGCGAGTCAAGGTCAAATACCTTGTTAGCCTTTCTCCCTCCTCTGTGAGGTGCAAACTTCAAAGTTTCTGTGATCACTTCTTAAATTTCATCCACTTTTGACATTTTGTGAATGCGTGTACACGCTTCTGAAATCAATGAGAAAAACAAAATGAGGTAACACATTTCAGACTAAAATATCTTGAACGGAAACAAAAGGCAACTTTTGTGGTTATGCACCTTAAAACTTAATACAAGCTAACCATTTGCAACTACAATCAACATCTTCACATCAGTGGTCAACTTGAGATGCTGTCTCAAAGTGGAAGATTCTAATAAAATGTCCGATATCATGAAAACCGGCATATTGCCCATGGCACAGTAAATTACCAGTGGAGGAATAATGGATCACGTCCAGTGCTAAAAAAACACTACCATAATACTTTATTTTCTTGACTCAAACTGAGCTACATCTGGTGCAAAATTTAAGAGTTTTTAGTTGGATCAATTACTATGAGGTGGTAATTGTATTCATCGGTGACCAGGTGATATAAAAATAAAGAAAAGAGAAACATACTGATCACAACTTGGCAGATGGACAACTCCACGAACTTTCGCTTCAATTTTTTCTCCTTAAGGCTGTATTGGCCAAGGATGTCATTCGTTGCCACCTTCCGCAGCATGCGACGAATACTGCAGCCAGTATTCACTCCTCCCAAGGAGCTCAAGTAGACAACCTTAGGATAAATCAAGAGCAACAATTAAAGTCATGTTTCAAAACAACTTGATATGAACACCTTGAGAAAATGTATATCCACTGATTTGTTGCATATCAAAACGTTGTATTAATACAATTGGCGTTTTGTTGATTGTTACCAAAATACACACTTTTTTACATTTATCTTTAAATATACATGTACCTATATGTTTGATTCACTAAGGGCTTTTCCATGTAAACAGTTGGGGGGAGTGAACTTGTTTTGACCCCATTACCCACACATATTGAATTAATTAAACCCACAGATCTCAATATAATTCTGCCACATACATGTACCTTGTGAAAATGCTCCCCTTCTGCATTTTAATTATTTTTCAAATACCTATGCCTCATATTTACCCCACCCACCAAAAAACAATTGATACCCCCACCCCCCACAATTTGAATGTTATTTTATTTTACCTGGTAATGCATTTAAAAAACTGTTAATACAAAACCCATAATTATGATTGAAAACCCCTCCTTACAGTTTTCTTCTGGAAGTCCTTGTCCTCAAGTTTCTGGCAAAGACCTTCGAGCTCTGCGATAGTGCTGCAGGGTCTGGCAAGCATCTCATCCACCTCCTCCTCAGCTACACTTGTCCCCACATTGAGAAGCCTTCGCTGGAGAGCCAGCAACTCACCCTGATTCTCCAGGATCGCATCTAACTTTCGGAGGACAGATACCTGAAAGTCTGAATCAAAATAGTTGTGTGGAGTAAGTTACTAGCTCTATACTACTTTCCTTTAGTATCTAACATACAAATACATTATCCGTCTCAGTTCCTTTTGTTAAGCACATACTGTTTCAATCAATAATTGTTCAACTTGGGAGATTATTGGTTGTTAAAAATTACTTGTTAATAATACTCAGTATAATCAAGTTAATTGATATTGTTTTAATTAAATTAAATCAATTCCAGAAAAGTTTTTTTTTTTTATAAAGAAAGTTAATTAATTTAAATAAACTAATTGATTGACCTGAATTAACAATTTAAATTAACCCATGCCTCTTTGCTACTATATATGTCACTTTGGCACTTGATATTATATTACTCGATAATTTATGCTTTTGCAAAACTACCGGTCGCCTGATCCAGCCAGTGGAGTAATAAATGACATGCAGATATAATTTTTTATATTTTGCGCCATTCTATCTTAAAACCGACTACCTCCGCAAATTATGTTTATAAGATTTGTCTATAAATACAATGTAATATCTTACTATCGGTGTTGACGACACGTTCCCTTGATATTGAAGAGGTCTTGGATGTTGCTGGATCTTGAAATAAAATGAAATGTCACATCAGAAGTAGATCACGTTAACATTCAACAAGTAATAAATTTTATATTTTTGACGGAGTTTATGACATAACACCCTCCTATACTCGGTCTGTCTCTGGGGTAAATCCTGGTACTTCGGACTTATGCCAGACACAGCCTCTCCCAGGAGTATGTTATCTGACATTTAACATGTTTAATTGATACTGACGTGATATAAACAGTATAACAATCACCATCAGGACATACCGGTGCATCACAATTTATGGGACAAGCTCAGGTGAAACTGCAACACAATTAAAATATTAACCCAGAATTCATGAAAATTTAATATTAAGCTACTATATAATTATAAATGGTGAATTTGATTCAATATAAATAACGTGTTTGTGGCCGTTTTTGAACTGCTTGATATGAACCGCTTATTATATATATATGCTGACAAACATACTCGAGCACAGGTGGGATGTCAGCCTTTTCATTGTTGGTGGTGGACTTGGTTTGGTGGACTTTCTCGGTGACCGTCGTGGTGTCACAGTTGGAATTAGGTCCATTGCAACTGAAATCAAGAGTGGGTTGTATGGTGGCAGTTTATAACATCCTGACAACATTGATCAGCTGCATGTACACATATCTCACAAAATTACGCAAAACCAGGAATGCAACCATTCAAAAAATTTCCAGATCATCTATTATAAAGTACCTTTTAAAATGTATGTTGCATATACCATGATCCAACATAAACATAGTCTTTGATTGACTGCGTTTTACAACATATCTTTATGCACATGAAGGCTACCCGTGCCAAGTAGAAACCCGGGACAAGGCAAACCCAACTCTTTTTTATTAGTCCCAAGGGACCTTTCGGCTGACAATCACTATAAACAATGACCAATAACACCTGTTATTTATTTATTTATACCATCAGACAGGTGTCACTGAAGTGGGTGGATTTCAAACCCAGTTGGCATGAATGGTGTTCAAACTGACAACCTTGCAGTAGTGAGGGAGTGTATGTACTAGCTGCCACTGATGGTGTTCAAACTGACAACCTTGCAGTAGTGAGGGAGTGTATGTACTAGCTGCCACTGATGGTGTTCAAACTGACAACCTTGCAGTAGTGAGGGAGTGTATGTACTAGCTGCCACTGATGGTGTTCAAACTGACAACCTTGCAGTAGTGAGGGAGTGTATGTACTAGCTGCCACTGATGGTGTTCAAACTGACAACCTTGCAGTAGTGAGGGAGTGTATGTACTAGCTGCCACTGATGGTGTTCAAACTGACAACCTTGCAGTAGTGAGGGAGTGTATGTACCGGTACTAGCTGCCACTGAGCTATTCCTCCCTCGTAGTCTTTGAGACAGTTTACTCACAATCAGGTGATGTTGGCAGGCATGGTTGCTTCTTTGCCATGGCTGATGTAGCGGTGCTAACTTCTTCATCTGTAAAATCTTTAACAGAATATGTTGATCACAAAATTACTGTATTAACGTGAACATTATATATCAGGTCAGAACGGCAGGCCTAACGATAAATCATATGTAACTGGTAGTTCAATAGGGCTGCAACAATACTGTTTGTCATGATACGACATGTATACATGGCTCACATTACATTTTTTATAATAGTAATGCCGACACCTGCTCAGGGTCAGTATATTTTTACTATAATCTCAGATAGTTTGTTCAGCTGTGGTATCATCCTCATGCTAATCATATTTGTTCTAAAGGGCTTCCTAGACACAATGGACCCCCGCTTTCTGTTATACCAAATTGAACAGAGGGAACCATTGTGTCTAGAAAGTCGGGTGATTTATTCATTAAAATAATCTATATATTAAAATGGATGCTGGGGTATTATGTGGGTGCACTGTTGATGACAATTATATCAGAAATAAAAGTTGTTATTTTGCTCAATCACTCGAAGATTCACTCACTATTTTTGCATACACTAAGTTCAATGGTGCTACCATACAGCATTTGAACCGACACCTTCCAACTTTATTGCCATGTTAGCCGAGATCTGTTCCCATTTCTGTAAGCATCGAAATCTATATTGCTTGCTGCATAGTATTTACCATCACCAGCATCTTCACTGCTGCTTTCAAAACGAAATGGTTTCTTCAGAGGCCTCCGTCTTGGTGCCATCTCGTTGTCAGTGTCCACATTATAAGAAACTTGCACTAGATTTGCCTTCTGGGATGCCTTGAAATAATCATCTGAAGTACATACTGAGCAAGATGATAATAACAACAATGATAAAGCGGCTGTTGTTCTCATAATTGTCCATTCCGCCAGTATACATAAGATATTTGAATTTATTATAATAAAATGCATGATCATTTAAAGCAGTACACATCATACATGATGCATAAGAATACATCCTAGCCATATATGTGAACATGGTATAATATATTCTTAATAACTGTGACTGCTGCATTTGTGTTGATTTCATAAAATATATTGAATTAATGCATAATGCAAAACCTGCACTTTAAGACCACCTAAGGGCCATGGAAAAGTTAGGTTCAATGACAGTTGGAATTTAATAACAGGGTTAGTTACTTCTAAAATACCACTTGTGTTCCTATTGAAGTTGTCTTAAATCACAAGGTGGTATTTAACACAGGTTTTATTGTAATAGTAATCGCACAATGTACTTGTATACTTACTTGACTCTGCGAAAAACGTCTGACGGATGGCATACTTTGACCATTTTGCCAAATTCGGTTCTTCGGCTTTTCTCGCCCATGCAGTACAATCCCTGGTGAATGAACACAGACAGATTAGATGTGTCCTAAGATGCCATCTATGATAGTTACATATTCATTTTTCTCAACTCAAAATATACTTTTCTCAGATTAAAACACCACCATTGTGGTTATGCATGTAGATTTTGTATGAGATCTTACAATCTTAATGAAGTGTCTCTTCTTTTTGCAGACCAGGAAATCGTCATTGGCCTTTTAAATTTATTTTGTGCATATAGGTGATAACTGTCCTCATCTTTTTGTGAATCTATGAATCTATGAATCTATCAGCATTTAGAAATAAAACCAGCGAGTTAAAAAGGTATGTAAAGTATTTAAATTTGTTATCAGAAAATGCAAATTAAAATGTTTTAACAGAGACAGGAGGGGACGAGAAACATTTATTTATATGATATATAAGTTTGTAAGTCCTAATGGTTTCATGACATATTATAGTGTATGTAATCAGAAATGCATTCATAATAGACATGCATTTCTGATACAACAAAGCCTATACTAAAAGTAATATGGAGCCCTTCGTGACAGTGGAATACAATTTGAGCAGCATTGTTAACAAGATGTTGACATGATCAGATGATATGGGAACAAAAAAATATGGATATTTACATCATCATATTCCTTCACCCAGGATCTTGGAACGACTTCTACAGCTTGTTCTTCCACAAACTCCACTACAACTTATGTTTTCGGGGCAGCCATCTAATACTGAAACAGTATACAATATGAAATATAATTTGTTCTTTTAGATATATTTGTTATTTGTAATTCAGCTAGAGATTAATAAAATCATTAAACTAACAAAATAAGGGAGGGAGGGAGGACGGCACTGTCACTGACACTGAGACGTGTTCCCGCGAAAACTTCTTCACATAAATATGTAAATAATTGCATAAAATAACTGCCTGTAGCATATTTTACAATGATTCCACACTTTACAGCGCTGCTAATATGTACAGATCATTTCATATTTGAATTAAAAAACAGACAAATTAATTTAAATTTCCGTCAACGTCATTTACCGCGGTGCTACGAGAAAGAGCCGGCATGGCGGTAAATTCGGGTAGGTTTTATGAATACTTTGTCAATAATTAACATCGTTATGTATCGAACAAGGTATTTAATAAACTCGATACGTTTTTACTCAAGGACATATAACACGCACTTCTGTGACATAAGTAGATATGCGATTTTATACAGTTTCTATGAATTGACATAATATCTCCTTTTATCGCCCACCCGATCAATCTGCCTGTTCTCCCAGTGTTTACTTAGGTTTACTTAGGAAGTTAGGTTGTTTCTGACTATAGGCGGTGGCCTCGGTGGTCAGATCTGCGCTTGTTTCTTTAAAAGCTCTACGGCTTCCTGGCAAGGCGGCTTTGTAGTCGTAGAGGAATTCTTCCGTTCTCCAGTTTTTATCTAGGCGGTTTTTAAATGAGTTGATACTAGTAGCTAAACTAAGTAGGTGCATTTACTCCATATGACTAAAAGGCGCACGACCACGCACAATGTAGGTAGTGTTGGTAACCAAGCGGGCTGTTGGTGGCACATAGCCATAGGAGGTATCTATCTGTATCACTGGCAAAATGTCCTAGGCTATGGACACATCACGCCAGTGCGCATGGTGGCTCTTATGTAGGCACTTCAAAGAATTCCGCAAACTGGTTCATTTCGCGTGCGTCGATTCGCCGTCACCACAGGCCGTCTCGTTTGCCGGGCACCCGGTTATCGTTTTGTTTCAACTCGCGTTTTCGCCCTCTTTTCCGGACACTGACGTCATTCACTGCTGTGTCGTTGTTGGAGGTAGGTTGAACTTTGTCTACGTCGTTTAAATTTTGAAAATTGACCAAATTTAAGCTATATTACAGCTGTTTTGCGATCACCTCTGTGTTCAGTTGCATTTATTTTTATAATAGCCGAGGATAGCCAGAACTATTTTGTGTTTAGCTTCATCTACTAGCTTTAGTTAGTCTGTGTTGAAAAAATTGGTGCTGCACTCCGTTGCGCAATATGGTTTTGCGCCGTTCAAAAAATCGTAACATTTGTCATGACTTGGAAGTTCTATGTCTTGCGCGCGTCACTGCAGCGCGGTGGCAGATTGTAATTTAATCTATTTATTTGGATTTAAATCTCTACAAGTACAAAGCTGTACTATTTATATAATATTTAAATACTATCCTTGTCAATTCTGCGTATTTTGTCCTAGATTTAGATTTGCTGTTTGTAGAAATATGGCCTATACTAGTCTAGTATATGCCAGCCCATGTCATGCCCATGGCCCAAGATGCATAGCCACACTGCCCACAAGGGGTGGCAGGGGTGATGGGCATAGTAGATATGGCTGCTTATTCCATTATTTATGGTTATGCTTTTATTTAGACTTAGAAATAATATAAATTTCATTATGTAATAATTTTAATTAATTGTTTTTACCTATTAAATCAACAGTTTGTTAGAAAAGTTGTTTTTGTGGTCAAATATTTGACTTAATTTGTTTTAAAAAGTGTTTCAAGATAAACAGTCACTGCACAACATTTAAAAAAACATGTAATACAAACAATAAATGCCTTGATCAGTTGTAGCATAATTTGTTTCATTGTGTGACAACACGCAATACATTAAACACCACAGTTTTACATATCAAATATCACAATTATTATGAATTTATGTGTGACCTAATGCATTATAATAGAATTCCACACTGCTCTCTTGAGTAACAGAGGCAGGGATGTGAAAAGTATTTCACAAGATTTGCATGTAGAATCAAAACAGTTATCATAATATGATTCACAATTGCCTTTTTATTTCAGATATTGTTCGCAATTACATGCAGTGACACTGATCTTGCGCTGATCTGTGTTTGACTGCGAAGGTACCGAGCCACAGAGTCGTCTGAATATGACACCCATCACCTGCTTGCATACGTACACATTTAATCTGACTGATTATATATCTGATATCTAGATTGAACAGTGTCCATTCAACACGACATGAACATTACTTATAGACATCATGTTGAAGAACACAACGTTATTTTACAAGATACTGAAATATGAACCTTGCTGCACAGATCTTGCAGCCTACTGGCATTACATTATGAGACAATCAACTTCCAATATTACAAAAAGACTTATGAGCAGAGCAGATTTCTTCATGACTTGACTCCCATGGGCCATGGGGAGTAATGCAGAAAGCAATCTTGCATTTGGCGCATTTGGATTCAGCGACAGAATACTGTGAAAAATTTATAAACATTAGTTCATCAAGTTCATGTTAAAATGCAGAACATTACATTATGAAGCAGTAACAATTGATTACTGGTGTGTACAGAGCCTGCAACAGTCAACCAACCTGTCATGACACAGTCACACATAGACACAGTGAACTAGGAGTATGACAATTGTATTTCATTGTCATGTATTGATATGTTGAGTTTGTGTGATATTTAGTCAATATTTACTTATTAATAATGTTACTGTTAATGCTATATGACTGGTTAATGTGTATTTATTATAATGTTTAATGTGGTTGTAAACATTGCATAAATTATATAACTGTCTTCATAATTATGGACATTCCAGCCTTTCATCGAAATGTAGCGGTCAGTCATTAGCGTGCTAATATTAGCCAATATTAACTTATTAATTAAGTTACTGTTAATGTGAAATGACTGGTTAATGTATATATTTATTACCATAATTAATGTGGTTTACTGCATGCATAAATTATACAAATATTTTCATAATCATGGACAATATGACCTTTTACTGAAATGTGTCGGTCTGTCGAGATCGCATGCTAATTACCCAATATTGACTAATTAAATTATTATTAATTGATTTGTTAATGAATATTTATTACCATCATTAATGTGGTTATACACATTGCATAATATGTATAGATATCTTCATAATCATAGGCATTATGGCCTTTAATTGGAACATATCGGTCTGTTGAGTTTGCATGCTACATTACTAAAATTAACTAATCAATTGCATTAATTTGGTTATAATTATTACTAAAAAATATTAAATATTGTAAATTTATTACTCTGGTCAATGTGTTTGAAAACTCTGAAAACAGTATTTAAATATCTCTATAAATAAAAAAGTTATGAAATTTTAAAGCAAATATTTATCCACAGAAAACACAAAAATGAGTATATTTTACCATTGTAAGAGATACACAAAAATTACACAGTTTTTCCGTCTTAAAATCGCAATATCTTTTGATCTATTAAAGGTATCCTAATAAAATAAACAGTTATGTGATCCTTAACCTATTACCTTTAATTTATGCCCATTCTCAATGTTCTAGCATGATATTAAATTTTTTGTTGAAGTGCCTATCTTATGGATACATTTTTTACATGTTGGGGTAGACTAATCTGGAATGAATTCAGTGATGTACTTGAAACAATGCTTGGAGATAGAGAATTCCACTCTTTTATTGTGACTGGGAAAAAGCTGTTTCCAAATATGTTTGTCGAGTGCCTGATTTGTACTAACTGTTTATTATGTTTACGTGAGCATCTGATGTTGCGTTTGATGTATTGATCTAGTGGGATATCTATGAGGTTATGTTCCATCTTATATATGTAGCTATACATTTCAGCTGCATGCTAATGAAAACTAGACTCAAATATATTCAGAACTTTTGATTTTATTATATTTTTTGTAGAACGTACAAATACAGCCAATATAGCAGTAGGCCTACGACCTAGTACTGTTGCGCGATGTGGCACACTTGTGACTTGTTCGATAGCATGACGTATCCATCATCAATTTATTTATAAATCCATAAAATTAGTAATACCTACAGTTCCTAATTACACACACATATGTATATATATATACCATCAGGTTATAGAATATGTTATGTTTAAACTCTGAATGCATCGTATCCTTCATTTCGGCCCAGGTTTGGGTGCGAGACGGCGATGTCCGGCTACGTTACTCACCAGCAACTTGCATAATATCCACTTCAAAACAGCCCCCAAAGTCTGTCTGACTGTATGAACTAGTATAATTACTTGATCCACGAATGCTGTCATGTATTTTGCTGATATATTGACGCAGACATTTGAAATAATTCAACTTATATCATCGAAGCGAGGCAAAACGACATGGCGGACTAAGCCCACTTTCATCATGATGGAATGAAACCAGTCACAACAAGAAGACGTTTGAGAGGCATGCGCATATTGACTGACCGTTAACCTAAATTTATTTGGATAGACCAATCGCTGGGCTTTCTATTGGTACATCCATTTCCCGGTTTAGACCAGATGAATGGGAATGTAAATTCCTGATGCAGAGCATAGTAAAATCAGCCATATATGGGCAACTACTACTACGACAGTTGAAAGCTTGGTTGTGATTAGCTATTACTAAATCATGACTTAATAAAAATCATTTATAAAAATGGCACAGGAAGAAGAATCATTTAGCTTTCCATTGAAACCCTGTCAGTTGCTAGTGATGGAAATGAAGATTGTTTAAAAAGAGTGATACCGAATATGGCCGAAATTCGGCCGTGACCAGTTTTGCACTGATCGCGCAGGCTGAATTCAGCCCAGTGGCCACCTGTAGGGTTAAGAGTACATGTAGGGTTAAGAGTACATGTGTTTACCAAAAAAGAAATGAACGATGGATATCTTTATATTTTTATTCATTTACATAAATTTATGTATCTTGTTGAATATTCTATACATCTTGTTGACTATTCAGCGGCACGTCTATGGAGCCCATACAAGGAGCTGTTCCATACAGTAGAGGCCGCCCTGCTACACAAACAGCCCGAGGCCATCCAGGACCTGGAGGTGGCACTGCGCAGACACAAACCTGACTTCATCAGTCTCCTACAGAAACCAGTGAGTTTACTTCACACAATACAATGAGAAACCTAAAAACACAGACGAAAAAGGTGTACTGTTATATTTCAGTTATTTATTACTCCAATTTGTGTATGGGAATGTGTTGTTAGTTGTCTTCTGAGCACTATAATCAAATGATTGACAACGATATATAGAGCTACTTACTACAGTAGGAACATAACAAAAATGCTAAAACAAAATATTATAACTACCTTAGGCTTAGTCCAACATCTAGGCTGCTCACAATATGGTGCACTCACTGTACTGAACACATTTGAGATATAGAGGGATGTTGCAGTTAGCTACACTACAGATCATATATTAGATTATCACGTACTAATGTAATGAAATATCTTAGATACAATGATGACAACGTTTCATTTTATGACTAGGCGAAGAATGCGACTCACCGAGAAGAAGTGTTGAAGGCTGACTCTGTTGGCCTCCCCGTAGAAGGACAACAGATCACGCAGATCCTCACTAAGTCATTCATAGAGGAAGCACTCATCATCTCGGACTTGTTTGATCTTAACGAGTACGCCGCAGTAGAGCTTCTACTGGCTGGTAAGGACAACCTGCACATGACATGTCTGTGGAATGTTCATGTCATCAGCGGTTTTTTTGTCCTGAAAGTGTACACCTGCTGCTGGGAATTTTGTGTTAAAATCTTATGGCAAAGAACTGAAACTTGTTTCCGAACATAATATTATGGGTGCTATGGCCATTTTGTTTGTTGATATTACTTGCTACCATTGCTGATGCATAAGCACACGAATACAGTGTCTAAAATTAACAAAAAAAGAACTGGCTCAGATTTTTTTTAACTGGCCCTGCTGAATATTAACTGGCCCGACTAATTTACAATCTACATCGACACATTTCTATTTTTCCACATTCTTTAACCCATTAGACCCGGGCCAGTTAAATTGTGTCCCTGTTCCCCAGGCTGCTGCCACAGATCTCAACATTTCTGGGTGTCTGCAGTTTTTAAGCTATATCTTCAAAACTATTAGTTTTCTATAATTGTTTTCTACAATTTTGATGTCCATTGAATTGTCTTTAAAATTGTGTAACTGTGGATATTGATTAAATATATGTTGTCATTTATAGGTGACAAACATAGAAAATTACTATTCTCGACAACTACAGAGTGAAATATTATACATTTTATTGACATCAAATGCATTCTGCTGTGTACTTACACTTGCCATGTCTTGCTTAGACATGAGACAATGTAAATCAGTTCACTTTGTTTAAATATTGGTAGCTTTATAAGTCTTTTATCTTGGTTACTGTCACCCTACATATGGCTTCTGTGTCTCGTCAGTGTTGACATTGTGATAACTAGCATATTGACACAAGAAACAACCAAATGTCAACCATTAGAACAATTGACAGAGTGTTAGAATACGTACCCTAATAATTCATTATAATAAAAGACACCATTTTCATATAGTAACATATAAACAGCAGTCTCCGTGCCGAAAACCCAACTGACATATACATTTATTATATATTCTTGCAAGCACATGTGACACTACACATTGAGCCCATCGATCCACCCATAATAACAACTTGCCATGTCTGTGTCAGGAGAGAACCAGCAGCCCTACTTCCCCGGTCTGTCGCGGGGTCTCGTTGCGGTCGTCCTCTACTACGACGGTCGTGCCAGTCTTGTTAACGCCCTCCGCACCCTCATACAGGCTCGCAACGGACGCACCTGGTCGCTCGCACTCAGTGAAGACCTTGTCTCACTCGCCACAAAGTTCACCAATCAGCTCATCGACGCCGGCCTCACTGCCAAGATACTCGGTTTGTGTGGAAGTTTTTCTAACCATTGCAAATAATAATAAGGTAACTTGTTTTGCATCTAAGTCCTCGGAAACCAAGCTCAGAGGTGCATCAATACAAAAGGGTTAGTCAATCTCAGATTCGATAAGCCATATTAAAGTAGTCAAAAAACGGGAAGATAGCATAATAAACAGTTGACCTATCCATCATGTGGTCTGTTGCATAACAAAAGTTCTGTCAAACCATCAAAATAATTGATGCCGAAATTGTGGAATGTTTGATTCCATCATATATTTTAGTGAAATTATGGCTCCAAACGTTTTTTATGACAAACATAATGCAAAGTTTTTTAAGCAACAATTGTATGCAGGAATGTTTGATCTAGCAGATATCATGTCGGCCTAGTAATGTAGTTCGCGTATATAAACGTTATCAATTTAGTTTATAAAGGAAAAGCACGATGGCAGTCATGTGCATAATTTTTATTGTGCCGTACGCAAACTTCGACGTACTCGATCCATCACATGTAGTAGGCCGCTGTGTGCGGCTATAAAGTGCTGCAATTCCATGCTATGTCACTGAATGTAGACAATAAATTAAACTTTTTTTACATTGTTTTCATTTCTCAAGAAACTGGTTCTGTTTTGTAATGTTTACATTGATTAATTTGTTGTAAGGTTTGTTCAATTGCATTAAAAATTTGAACAACAATTAATTCTAATGAAAATTAAATGTGCTGCATTGTAGCCTGCCTTCAGAAACAAATATCCATGTTGGTGAAATACGTAAGTGAATGCACTCTCTGATTGAATAACAGCCAAATAGTTTCTATATTACTCTGAACTGGGGGTGATATTACTGTGTGTGGTGTTACTGGGGGTGATATTACTGGGGGTGATGTTACTGACATTTCTGTAACTTAGTTGGAAACGTGCAAATGAATTTCTCTGTCAACCGATCAGATGCCTTGTTTGTTTTCGTGGCAACTATCTTATTTTACTCGGCTGTAGAAATCTAGTTTTATATTTTACTTAATCAAACATCGGTGTACTGTTGCAGACCTCATCAGTGGCATGGACATCACAGCGGAGATTTCACGTCTGGAGAATGAGAGAGCTCTCGGCAACGCTCACCACCGTAAACAGGTCTGGCCTTCTTTTTACCAATTTTCAAGTGCTAGTGGCTTTTCCCTTTGTACCTGAAATCCATGGTAACGCCTGCATCGATGCTAGTCCTTTCCCTATTAAACATGACCTTTGACCTTGGGAGTGGGGTCAGGGAGCCTGTCTGGTGTTGCACAGCTGCTATGTATATTGACCTTGTGGATATGGGTGAGATGTTACCTAGGGTGTGTAAGGTTGATGCTGTGCATACTTTGGTGTGTGCGTGCATGCCGTTCACGCGTGTGCATGTATACGTGTGACCCACCACTGTGAATGAGGTCTGACCATGTCTGTTCTGAACACAAGGCAGGAATAGCTGGCCAGGTCATCATCCATCAATGTTGTGATTTTGGCAGAAATACATAACTTATAACCTCATCTTTCAATGTCTGGTTTATTTTCCTCGACAAACAGTCCAAAACTAATAACACGGGACCTTAGCCAGAAATAATTGTTTGCCAGTCTTGGATTAATCGAAAGCTTGCCTTTCAGCACACGGTTGGGTCGCGTGGAAGCCATTCCTGTCAGTCACAGCCATTATTGGACAGTTTAGTTATTTTCAATGACGGACAAGTGTCATTTGAGCCATTTATTTAATTAATACCGATTCATTTGATTTGTTTCAGTACCAGTTGAGTCAATGATAGCTATCAATGTGGGCCAGTAGACTTGGAACTATCAGTTAATCTAGTGGTCAGCTGGGCCCCTCTAAATCCCACCTCTTATCAGTTGTAATTACCTGTCTTGGCCAGTCATCTGTCAGTCTTGAAGACAGACAGACTGTATGGGACTCACATTGGTTCCACCCTCGCAATCTCTCACAGTTGACGAAGGTGTCTGAAAACACAGAATAGAGAAAATAATTATTTTTGCAGATTTTTAGTATGTCTGAAAACATACGGTGTCCGCGCACAGTCTGTGTGGTGTGTGAGCTCAGTTGTGGGTGGGCAGTGACTAGAGCATCAGACTCTCAATCGATTGAACCCGGGTTCAAATCATGTGCTGCCGTGCCGAACTTTGGGCAAGTTTATTCACTCTACATTGCTCCATTTCATTCAGCCATATGAATGATTACCAGGCTATAGACAATGTGGATATTTGTGTATGGATGTTCTTCGCGCATAAATTGCAGCGTGGCAGCGTCAGGGTTTGCACAGGTCCCCAAAAGTCTTGAATGTTCTTGATTTGGATTGGTGATTAAAATTTCTTACAATTTTGCAAAAACAACATGGCGGAAGATGACAATTAGCGGTAACACGATTCAGTAGATGGCGCCACATGAAATAGCAGTATGCATAATCGCGTGAACCAATCAGATGCACTCTTTCTTTTGTGTGCGGTCACTCACCGGCATCCATATTGTTTATTAAAAAAAAAAATTCCTTCACGTGTTTTTCAGTTTATGATTGCTAATCACCATGCCTTGAGTTATGGATGACAGTAGTTTCAGAGATGAGTGGTTCCTGGAAGATGACATTCAGAAGTTAGTGCGATGCACAGAGCGATGTCAAAATAATGTAGACACCGCCCGTCAATCGTCATCACACACACGCAGGCATTGCAAGCCTAAGTCAAATATAAAATGTCAGAAATCGAAGGAAGGAAGGACACCCCAGAGGAAATGTATTAGTAATTACATTGACAATATATAGATAATATTTTACTCCCCGAAGGAGGACCTTGTAGGCGGACACTGCTAATAACTTAGGCAAAATATTGCCAAAATAATAAAGCACGTTATTAAAGGATAGGGTAAGGCAGAGCCAAAGACAACATTTTGAAAAATCAATATCACAAGGACTTGCTGAGACTGACTTGTGCAGGCAATATCTTGGACTCACTGAGAAATTATGTGCACACTTAGCCTAATGAGAATCTTGGTGAAAACATGACCTGCTAAGCGTCATTGATATTGTGAAAAGCAATTTAATTAGAGTCTTCTGTGAGAACCTTCTAATCAGTTCTTGTCAAATAAAACCCCTGTACACAATTACTTAAATAACAAATACATTTTTGTAAATTCATAATAAAAAGGAGTGACACCAACTTACGTCTAGTGGAAGTGTACAAATACATGACATTAAAATATGAAAAAAAAATTATAACGCTACTGAAAATGTTAATGAAAAGTCCTACTTTTTACCATGAAAATGTTCTTGAATTTGACTTTGCTCATTCTGTAAGAACCCTAGGCTGAATGCTTCCCAGAGAAGTCAAGATGGTGTTCATTAGAACAGGACTATCAGGGAGTAAAGTATAAAGCACTTTGAGCAGTCCTGAGAACTGGACACTGCGCTATACAGACCTGCCTACCATTCCGGATTGTCCGGAATCATTCCAGAAAGTCACCTCAAATTACGATATTACGGCGAGGGATGAAAATATGTGTCACCATGTTCACCAATCACTCAAATTTAGCTTCCACTATATTCAACAGGTGGCAGCATATGTATGCAGCATGATGTGACATGGTTTTTCATTCACTGAGTCTGGTCGTAATCTAACCAATAGGAAACAGCGTTATGACAAATTCGCATTTCCGCGATCAAACAAGACGAAGTCACGCGGCACAAAACGATGGCTGACAGCGAAACGACGCCACCGCCAACCAAAAAGAAACATATAAAAATGTAGTGAGTGTTGTACTTGTAGTGTTAGGCCAACTGACTGTACTAAGACTAAGTTAGTGTATTTATTGAGGAGAGGAGTTTAGTCTATCATTTACAGCCTATCATACAGTCACTAGAGTCTAGGCGATGTCGATGACAGCGTAATGTAATGGTTTTGCCGTTGCTACCCCCCCCCCGTGACAATATCTGACACAGTTCTGAACAACTACTGACAGGAAGCCTATATTCCCGAAAATCTGTGTAAATGGGAAGATGGATTACTGACTGGAAGTTTTTGGAGTAGGCAGGTCTGGCTATATAAGAACTTACCTTTACCTTTGTATGTTGCAGGTGATTGAGAAGATGCGAGAAGTAAAGCAGTCTTTGGCCGACTGTCTCTTCTGTCTGGCTTGTCAGACCTCACTGGCCAAGGCAGACGTGCTGCATGTGATCGCCTACCTGAGGGGTGACAGCAGTGTGACAGCCGCGGGGACCCTGGAGGACGTCTCCATTGCCCTGCTCCTGGCCGCCCTCTACTGCATTGACACACAGACCCTGGAGGAGGAGGACAGTGAAGGTCTGAACACAACAACATGTACACACTGCACGCACAGCATGCACGCACACCACACACAGACCCTGGAGGAGGAGGACAGTGAAGGTCTGAACACAACAACATGTACACACTGCACGCACAGCATGCACGCACACCACACACAGACCCTGGAGGAGGAGGACAGTGAAGGTCTGAACACAACAACATGTACACACTGCACACACAGCATGCACGCACACCACACACAGACCCTGGAGGAGGAGGACAGTGAAGGTCTGAACACAACAACATGTACACACTGCACACACAGCATGCACGCACACCACACACAGACCCTGGAGGAGGAGGACAGTGAAGGTCTGAACACAACAACATGTACACACTGCACGCACACCACACACAGACACTGGAGGAGGAGGACGGTGAAGGTCTGAACACAACAACATGTACACACACTGCACACACACCACACACAGACACTGGAGGAGGAGGACAGTGAAGGTCTGAACACAACAACATGTACACACACTGCACGCACAGCATGCACGCACACCACACACAGACACTGGAGGAGGAGGACAGTGAAGGTCTGAACACAACAACATGTACACACACTGCACGCACAGCATGCACGCACACCACACACAGACACTGGAGGAGGAGGACAGTGAAGGTCTGAACACAACAACATGTACACACTGCACGCACAGCATGCACGCACACCACACACAGACACTGGAGGAGGAGGACGGTGAAGGTCTGAACACAACAACATGTACACACTGCACGCACAGCATGCACGCACACCACACACAGACACTGGAGGAGGAGGATGGTGAAGGTCTGAACACAACAACATGTACACACTGCACGCACAGCATGCACGCACACCACAAACAGACACTGGAGGAGGAGGACGGTGAAGGGCTGAACACAACAACATGTACACACACTGCACGCACACCACACACAGACACTGGAGGAGGAGGACGGTGAAGGGCTGAACACAACAACATGTACACACACTGCACGCACACCACACACAGACACTGGAGGAGGAGGACAGTGAAGGGCTGAACACAACAACATGTACACACACTGCACACACAGCATGCACGCACACCACACACAGACCCTGGAGGAGGAGGACAGTGAAGGTCTGAACACAACAACATGTACACACTGCACACACAGCATGCACGCACACCACACACAGACCCTGGAGGAGGAGGACGGTGAAGGGCTGAACACAACAACATGTACACACTGCACGCACACCACACACAGACACTGGAGGAGGAGGACGGTGAAGGTCTGAACACAACAACATGTACACACACTGCACACACAGCATGCACGCACACCACACACAGACCCTGGAGGAGGAGGACAGTGAAGGTCTGAACACAACAACATGTACACACACTGCACGCACAGCATGCATGCACACCACACACAGACACTGGAGGAGGAGGACAGTGAAGGTCTGAACACAACAACATGTACACACACTGCACGCACAGCATGCACGCACACCACACACAGACACTGGAGGAGGAGGACAGTGAAGGTCTGAACACAACAACATGTACACACTGCACGCACAGCATGCACGCACACCACACACAGACACTGGAGGAGGAGGATGGTGAAGGTCTGAACACAACAACATGTACACACTGCACGCACAGCATGCACGCACACCACAAACAGACACTGGAGGAGGAGGACGGTGAAGGGCTGAACACAACAACATGTACACACACTGCACACACAGCATGCACGCACACCACACACAGACACTGGAGGAGGAGGACAGTGAAGGTCTGAACACAACAACATGTACACACTGCACGCACAGCATGCACGCACACCACACACAGACACTGGAGGAGGAGGATGGTGAAGGTCTGAACACAACAACATGTACACACTGCACGCACACCACAAACAGACACTGGAGGAGGAGGACGGTGAAGGGCTGAACACAACAACATGTACACACACTGTACGCACACCACACACAGACACTGGAGGAGGAGGACGGTGAAGGGCTGAACACAACAACATGTACACACACTGCACGCACACCACACACAGACACTGGAGGAGGAGGACAGTGAAGGGCTGAACACAACAACATGTACACACACTGCACACACAGCATGCACGCACACCACACACAGACCCTGGAGGAGGAGGACAGTGAAGGTCTGAACACAACAACATGTACACACTGCACACACAGCATGCACGCACACCACACACAGACCCTGGAGGAGGAGGACAGTGAAGGTCTGAACACAACAACATGTACACACTGCACGCACACCACACACAGACACTGGAGGAGGAGGACGGTGAAGGTCTGAACACAACAACATGTACACACACTGCACACACAGCATGCACGCACACCACACACAGACCCTGGAGGAGGAGGACAGTGAAGGTCTGAACACAACAACATGTACACACACTGCACGCACAGCATGCATGCACACCACACACAGACACTGGAGGAGGAGGACAGTGAAGGTCTGAACACAACAACATGTACACACACTGCACGCACAGCATGCACGCACACCACACACAGACACTGGAGGAGGAGGACAGTGAAGGTCTGAACACAACAACATGTACACACTGCACGCACAGCATGCACGCACACCACACACAGACACTGGAGGAGGAGGACGGTGAAGGTCTGAACACAACAACATGTACACACTGCACGCACACCACACACAGACACTGGAGGAGGAGGACGGTGAAGGTCTGAACACAACAACATGTACACACACTGCACGCACACCACACACAGACACTGGAGGAGGAGGACAGTGAAGGGCTGAACACAACAACATGTACACACACTGCACACACAGCATGCACGCACACCACACACAGACCCTGGAGGAGGAGGACAGTGAAGGTCTGAACACAACAACATGTACACACTGCACGCACAGCATGCACGCACACCACACACAGACACTGGAGGAGGAGGACAGTGAAGGGCTGTGTTGAACACAACATGCACTCATCTATACATGTACACACATGCACGCCATAACACACATGCGCACACATGCGCACACATGCTCACACATGCGCGCACACACACACCACATACACACTTATCCATATGCTCACACACATAAACATGCGTGGTGTTTGTGTCTGTGTGTTCAAATTTTTGTTGTGTTTTGTCACTTCACTTTTCACCAGACATTTTCTCCATGAAGGAGGCAACATCTCAATGAGCAAGTTCATTTGATTTTATACACCATTCTACCATTAAAATAATGGTATAAAACTTGCTCACATATCTTGGATAATGATCTCGTTATGTACAAGTCTGTAGTAACAGCCCTACACAAAAGAACAGAATGACAGTGTGTGGCAACACTGAGCGGATTTATGCAAAACAATTTTAATATCTTCTGTGAACAATATTTATTTTTGTGTTTCATTTCATAAAACAAATAAACCAACAAACTAAAGTAATGAATTTGGTAAAAATTTATTTGTAAAGCAGTTACTGTCGTTGGAAGTAACATTAAGTTTGTTGCGACCAAAAATGCATCATGGCACGAACTGGGCAAAAATAGGTGCTGTTGTCGGTTCACTCCAATTCAAAGTAATTTTCACGGATAAATATCACAAGTTATCCTTCATCAAACAAAATTTCACGATGTTTGCGACTTGTCCGCCATTTTTTATTTATGTGAATATAGCCAACTTCTATGTTGAATAACCTATGAACGGCACTGATTTGATGATTCCTACATGTTTCCCAATGACGACAAGATACTGACGTAATTCAATGTTAATCAACCAATAGGAATCCATAACACTACAGTGCAGGGTTTTCGTGCCAAGTGCAGACTATGACTAGAATCGTATCCCGGATAAAAAATGGTAACTACGACTAGAATTCTATCCCGGATAAAATGGGTTATTACAACAATGCCCATCCTCTGGTCGGCACTAAACGTGTGCACTCTCCATACACATGCAGTTTTTAAATATGTTACTGTCATGTTTTGCTCATTGCAGCGTTTATTTGTAACTACATATTGCCCAAGAACTTTCAATATCACCTTAAAGTTTATCAGCAGTATTCTAGCCAAGGCCTCAGTACTCCCTGGTGTAAATATGATATAATAAAATATGTGTTTGACGTTCTTCCCTTGTAGAACTGAATCAGAACCTACCCATGTTGTCTGATGCGATGTTTATCCCTGAAGTCCACCGAGCGATCTTCTCCCCTCAGAAGTGGCAGAACCCGGGTTTGAAGGCAGTTGTGCGGTTTGCATGGTCACTTACTCTCCGAGCCCTCTCTCAGTATCGAAGTGTCCAAGGTTTGTATGACGCTTCATTGTCGTTGTTGCAAATTTGCAAGTGAGTGATGTCAGAAGAAATACTTATTGAAATATGTTGAGCTAAACAGGAATAAATGACAGCCACAAGAGAAGCATTATATTATATGACATGTTCCGTAACGTTATTATCTACATTTTATAGAACCAATTATTGGGACAGTCGGGAGTTACACCAGAATGTTATGGAATTGCCTAAATGTCCACGGGAGACGTCGACTAACAAAGGAAGTTGAGGGGGTGTAGACAAACTCACAAACAAGATTCACATGAGACGCCTATAACTAGTTGGCCATTGCTATCATAATACAGAAGAACCCTTTTCAGTATTCATTTTGTGGACATCCAATATGGCTTGAAGAACAGAGTGAAATGGAAGAAAACATACATTAAGCTAATCTACAAAGACTTTGACATTGAAATGACCGACCTCCCATTTCTAACGAACAATGATCCCTATGACAATGGTTCATCTATGCCTCGGCCGACCAATCTGTATATTACGTTGACCGATCAATCTTGATCATTAGACAACGGTTGGTTTATTGTTGGAGGAAACAAAAGAAAAAGAAAAAAAAGGAAATATACAAAAGACCAAAAGTATGAGAGAAGAGGGAAAAGATATATAAAATTGCCGTTGTCTTTTTCAGGTATCAGGTCTAGGCCAATTCGGCAACCGTAGCGGTCCCCGGAGATAAACTCTGGCTGACACAGCCCTAATTTACCCTAATTCGGACAAGGACAAAAACAAATAGATCAGAAGGAAAGCTGGGCAAGCTCCCTTTGGAAAATACCCAAACTGGGAGCCCCAGCAACACGTGCTGGCAAGAAGTTCAACACAGGATTGACCCTGGGGAAAAAACTAAATTTAAATACATCTGTGCGTGCAGGAAGCTGACGGAACTTCAGGGAATGATTGGATCTAGTTCTTGATGAGGCAGGGATGATGACATTTCTACCTCTTGCTATAAGTTTGCATGAAGAAACATTGGATAACTTCTTCTCAATACATTGTAGATGTGGCAGAAGTTTGTGAACTTGACGAGACGGTGATGGACATGGCGATCGAGGAAAACGTCTTCCGATTCTTGCATTCGTCCGTTGTCGCAACAGAAAACTTTCACAAGGAAGAGTTTTACTTGCGCCGTGTCCACAGCCTCTTGACAGACTTCCTTGTCAACATGCCTCTCAAGGTCAGTGTGATTACTAGCTGCTCCCTTCACACAACAGACAGGTTTACATTTGTATTTATAGCAAAGCATTTGAATCAGGAAGCAGAGTCACTCTGCGATATGGCGTATTGTAATTTAATGGGTGGCACCATCTGTTGCTCTGATTTTTTAATATAGGGCCTGCAAGTCGCGCCTCGTTTTCGATCTGGAGTCATCTGGCGACATCGACTCCATTTACACCAGCTTAAATAACGTGGATATGTTTTGTTTTTGCTTGTAATCTTTGAAGTTTTTCCAAATCGTGTTCTTTTTTTCAGTTTGTGACAGATGATCACAAGTTGAAGCAGTGGGAAAAACTTTGCCGTTAAGAATGTTTGTGGTAATCGTGCACCTTAATCAAATTGTTATCATAATTTGACATCTCTGCATTTTTTTGCCCAGTACGACATGTTATTGAACTAATGCATGCTTTTTGGTGATTGTGTGCATTTAGGCAACTTTTCAGATATAAATGGTTACCAAACTGTTTTGAAATAACAACTTATAACATTTTAATATTCACAGTTTTTATGACACGCAATAATCCATTGTATCTCATTTTAACTCCCATTTCTGACATAATTGTTAATCACGTTATCTAATCCATATGTTATTTTTCATATGTTAATATGTACTGGTTCTTGCTACATTAACTAAATATTATTATCTATTTAATTTACATGAAAACATTTTGGGATCAAAAGAAAATTCTAGTATATGACTGCTGTCTGGCTCTTTCTCTGCATTTTTTATTTCCCTGATGTATAATTCATATCAAACTGAAGTGACAACGCCTTAACACAATTAGCAAAGCTACAATAAACCGATAAACTAAACATCAACAACTGTTTCCTGTCTTCCGCAATGCTAAAATCAGTGGGCAATAATTGTGCATGTCGCCAGTCAGCTCCACTCGTGCAGAATTTTGCCACCTATCGTGACACACCTACAAGCCCTATTCTCGTTATGGAAACGAATAGTCACCGTTCAGAAAGAACCAAGAAGCCATGTTTTGCTATCACAATGAATCATTTTAATAGTCAATTGATTATCAAAAACACAGTGTAATTGTACTGTTTCAATGCAATAGATGGCGCTATCCAAGTGACTGTGTCCTTATTCAAATTCTTTGTTTATGTGTAAATTGTAATATTGTTAGTTTTTAATTTCATGTGTTTAGAAGAAGACATTAAATTGATGTTTGTGCCATAATCAAAGTTGACAACAAATCACGCCACCTGGTGGTCAGAGCATCAGTGTTTTGTGGCACTCCTATTCAACTGTTTTTACACCATTTATCTTGTAGTTAGTTTTATTGTTAATAATGTTTTGTTCTACAAAACTGTGATTACAGTATTATAAAAAGTCACTAAATGGTTCTCTTAAGCACGTGTTGGGCAGTATGAGGTGTAAATAAATGTCTGTACCTAAAAGAAGACCACATCCTTCACACTACTTTCACAACTACATTTCATCAGATATTGTTCTTCTGTGTCATAGGTGAAAGAGTTGCGTAACCAAGGCGACGAGACAGCCAGGATCATTATGGCCAATCAACACGAGGGGTTGGAACCTCCAGCCAATCTTAAGTGTGACTTTGAACATTTGTTGAGACTTGTGAGTGTTTCCTGGGCAACGATAATGTCCTATCCTGGACTATGTTGTTGTTGTTTATTGATATAGCACGAATACATACTCGCGTATGTTGGATACAGTGCTGTGTTCTCTATGTGTAGATTTAGCAACTTTTACAGTGCCTAGTTTGAGAAATTCTGCTTGGTGTGTTTAATCTAGAAATACTACAAATGGACGCATGCACGCACACACACACACACACACACACACACACACACACACACACACACACACACACACACACACACACACACACACTGGTAAGGGATCATCTCAGAATGTCAATGTCCACTATCAGACGAAATTACTTTCATTGGGGGAGTGGGATCAAAGGCAGTTTCATCTAGCATGGGCCATCGATTGTTTACACTTCAGGCCGATACTGTTAATATATTGATATCTTCATATGAATGTTTACAGACTGTCATCTGATGTAGGAATGGGGGGATGAGGCCAGATGAAAAAAATGAAAGTAATTTTGTCTGATATTGGACATCGATGTTCTGAGATGATCTCTAAACAACTATCCATTGTAGTCGGGTACTATAGCAAGTTTCACTGTTTTTAAGTTGGTATTGTACCATGCAGGTGCACCAGCTGTATGACCAGGACCCCCTCAAGTTGGAGCTTGCACTGGAATACTGGTGCCCCCCGGAGCCCCTCACTGCACCCGGGGGGCGGGCCACCGTCTACAACTACAGGCCTAATCAGAGACAGGTGGGCTACCCTAAATATAAAATTACAATAACGCTCGACACTAGTGAGGTCCACAACTTACTCAACAAAAGTCTACATTGTGCTGTTTACACTTGCTGTGGTGTACCGTCTTCTTATCGTGACCTTCAACATTCCAATCTCCAACTATGGGTAAATAGTCAGTGTCGCGCAGCACTCATGCTCGTGTCTGGTGTTGGTGGAAAAGTCAAGTTATCTTGACTAATGGTGGCACTAGAGAGTAGAAGGCAACTTGAGAATACAAGCCGGGGCGAATGCATGGAGGAAAGTAGAAGGTGTGATCGGAGACAGGCACATCTTGCAAAAACTCAAGGTAAAGGTGCTATGTGCATGTGTGACACCAGCCTACCTGTACGACCTAGAGACTATAGCAATGACAGAAACAACAGGAGAGGGTACAAGTGTGCGGAAACAACTGGGTCAGGAGAATTACGGGGGTAAAGAGAATAGATAAGCGAAGAGTGGAAGAGCTGAGGGAGGATGTTGGTGTGAAAGAAAGTTTCAAGAAGAAGTTGGTGAGAAGTCGGTTGAACTGGGCAGGTCACGTGGCGCGAATGGGAGAAGAACGGATGGCAAAGAAAGCAGATGCCCGGAGAGTGGAGGGATAAAGAAGATGAGGGCGACCGAGATTGAGGTGGGAGGATTGCCTGAAGAGAGACCTGGAGGGATGAAAAGGGGAATGGAGGAAAAGAGCAAAAGACCGGAGAGAATGGAGAAGGGTGGTAGAGAAAGTAGAGCAAGCGCAGTGAGGAGGAAGAGAAACACAAGAAAATGTTGACGTATCCAAGCCAGCCTCACCCCTGAAGATGTCCTTCATCGTTTGAAGAGTCCCAGGTCCAGAGGGTGTTGATACTGATTCACAACAATCATGGCGCCTAAAACATGAGTGCGAGTGTAAGGGAAGTCTATGGTGATAGAGTTACAGCCACAGTGACAGGTTGGAGTAATCATGACCATGATCTTAAATATGTGTAGGCCCAATTGCTGTCATGAAAGAGGTTTAATTACTCTATGATCACCAGATGGTGATGTCATTTACAGTGAATTGTGTGTTCTCCAGAGAGTGTCATAGTATCCTTATCACCAGCCACTGTGGTTAGCTGACTATTTTACTGAAGTTACTGCTGCCAGCAATCAGAATTATTTGTGTTAATTCCTTGCTATCGAGACCAGCAACTTTTGCAGAAGCTTTTTAAAGGTGCCTGTCTCCGGACTGACACATTATCTACTCAACGTAGAACATGACGGTTATCAAATATATATTATGCATGAAAACTGTTACAGTAAGAAATAAAGAATTGTTCTAGTTGTTTCCAGCGCTCAGCAACATTCTACTAACTGACTAGTCTGTATTATTGTGGTTACAATGTAATGGTCTTATAAGGTCTCATTCAACTAGTCAGCCTTTTTCAGAATATTATCACCAAACCGACCTTTATATGCTGGCACTGAGGGTGGTCACTGCCAGGGTGCTTGTCGTCCTCGATGGTTCTTTTCCGTTCCAAATTGAGATGGGACCAACATTATCGTGATCTCAGAGTCACAAGGGATACACAGAATATAACAGTCTTGATTTACATTCCATACTGCCCATAAGCAGTTATCAAATATAGATTACTACTAAAGTTAAGTTATAATAACAAATTAAAGTAACTGCTGAGATAGTAGTCTTAATTTGTATTGTTAACTAAGAGACAAACTTGTTTCTTGGACCACTAACTTTGTAAAATTGGTGGTCCAGCAGGTCTTTAGCCTGACTGTATACTGGACACTGACATGTATCAAACCACCAAAGACTGATGTTCTGTGGATGTTGTAGGTGAGCCTGCACAAGTTTGTGCGTCTAGCGGGGGATCTGCTGCCTCCCCCGCTCTACATCCCCTACATCAACATGCTGAGTGGCCTCGCCTCCAGTCAACAGTGCGCACACCACTGCTTCAACCTGCTCAAGATGAATGGCATGGCTGGTAAGTTTCTCCTCTCTTGTAGTCAGTGCGCACACCACTGCTTCAACCTGCTCAAGATGAATGGCATGGCTGGTAAGTTTCTCCTCTCTTGTAGTCAGTGCGCACACCACTGCTTCAACCTGCTCAAGGTGAATGGCATGGCTGGTAAGTCTCTCCTCTTGTAGTCAGTGCGCACACCACTGCTTCAACCTGCTCAAGATGAATGGCATGGCTCGTAAGTTTCTCCTCTCTTGTAGTCAGTGCGCACACCACTGCTTCAACCTGCTCAAGGTGAATGGCATGGCTGGTAAGTCTCTCCTCTTGTAGTCAGTGCTCACACCACTGCTTCAACCTGCTCAAGGTGAATGGCATGGCTGGTAAGTTTCTCCTCTCTTGTAGTCAGTGCGCACACCACTGCTTCAACCTGCTCAAGATGAATGGCATGGCTGGTAAGTTTCTCCTCTCTTGTAGTCAGTGCACACACCACTGCTTCAACCTGCTCAAGGTGAATGGCATGGCTGGTAAGTCTCTCCTCTTGTAGTCAGTGCGCACACCACTGCTTCAACCTGCTCAAGGTGAATGGCATGGCTGGTAAGTTTCTCCTCTCTTGTAGTCAGTGCACACACCACTGCTTCAACCTGCTCAAGGTGAATGGCATGGCTGGTAAGTTTCTCCTCTCTTGTAGTCAGTGCACACACCACTGCTTCAACCTGCTCAAGATGAATGGCATGGCTGGTAAGTTTCTCCTCTCTTGTAGTCAGTGCACACACCACTGCTTCAACCTGCTCAAGGTGAATGGCATGGCTGGTAAGTTTCTCCTCTCTTGTAGTCAGTGCGCACACCACTGCTTCAACCTGCTCAAGGTGAATGGCATGGCTGGTAAGTTTCTCCTCTCTTGTAGTCAGTGCGCACACCACTGCTTCAACCTGCTCAAGATGAATGGCATGGCTGGTAAGTCTCTCCTCTTGTAGTCAGTGCACACACCACTGCTTCAACCTGCTCAAGGTGAATGGCATGGCTGGTAAGTTTCTCCTCTCTTGTAGTCAGTGCACACACCACTGCTTCAACCTGCTCAAGGTGAATGGCATGGCTGGTAAGTTTCTCCTCTCTTGTGGTCAGTGCGCACACCACTGCTTCAACCTGCTCAAGGTGAATGACATGGCTGGTAAGTCTCTCCTCTTGTAGTCAGTGCACACACCACTGCTTCAACCTGCTCAAGGTGAATGACATGGCTGGTAAGTCTCTCCTCTTGTAGTCAGTGCGCACACCACTGCTTCAACCTGCTCAAGGTGAATGGCATGGCTGGTAAGTCTCTCCTCTCTTGTAGTCGGTGCACACACCACTGCTTCAACCTGCTCAAGGTGAATGGCATGGCTAGTAAGTTTCTCCTCTCTTGTAGTCAGTGCACACACCACTGCTTCAACCTGCTCAAGATGAATGGCATGGCTGGTAAGTTTCTCCTGTCTTGTAGTCAGTGCGCACACCACTGCTTCAACCTGCTCAAGGTGAATGGCATGGCTGGTAAGTTTCTCCTCTCTTGTAGTCAGTGCACACACCACTGCTTCAACCTGCTCAAGATGAATGGCATGGCTGGTAAGTTTCTCCTGTCTTGTAGTCAGTGCGCACACCACTGCTTCAACCTGCTCAAGATGAATGGCATGGCTGGTAAGTTTCTCCTGTCTTGTAGTCAGTGCGCACACCACTGCTTCAACCTGCTCAAGATGAATGGCATGGCTGGTAAGTTTCTCCTCTCTTGTAGTCAGTGCGCACACCACTGCTTCAACCTGCTCAAGATGAATGGCATGGCTGGTAAGTTTCTCCTCTCTTGTAGTCAGTGCGCACACCACTGCTTCAACCTGCTCAAGGTGAATGGCATGGCTGGTAAGTTTCTCCTGTCTTGTAGTCAGTGCGCACACCACTGCTTCAACCTGCTCAAGATGAATGGCATGGCTGGTAAGTCTCTCCTCTTGTAGTCAGTGCACACACCACTGCTTCAACCTGCTCAAGATGAATGGCATGGCTGGTAAGTCTCTCCTCTCTTGTAGTCAGTGCACACACCACTGCTTCAACCTGCTCAAGATGAATGGCATGGCTGGTAAGTCTCTCCTCTCTTGTAGTCAGTGCACACACCACTGCTTCAACCTGCTCAAGGTGAATGGCATGGCTGGTAAGTTTCTCCTCTCTTGTAGTCAGTGCACACACCACTGCTTCAACCTGCTCAAGGTGAATGGCATGGCTGGTAAGTTTCTCCTCTCTTGTAGTCAGTGCACACACCACTGCTTCAACCTGCTCAAGGTGAATGGCATGGCTGGTAAGTTTCTCCTCTCTTGTAGTCAGTGCACACACCACTGCTTCAACCTGCTCAAGGTGAATGGCATGGCTGGTAAGTTTCTCCTCTCTTGTAGTCAGTGCGCACACCACTGCTTCAACCTGCTCAAGATGAATGGCATGGCTGGTAAGTTTCTCCTCTCTTGAAGGTGCCACTGTGTGAAAGAGTTTTTAAAGTTCTAAATACTATGATGGTGATAACTGTGACCCTTGGTTTGTTCCGTGGCTGGATGTAAGCCAGTATTTTACAATTATGCTTAAAATGTATGTTTTGTATAATTATCATGCTCAAAAGTAAGTTGGTTTTGGCATCAAATGTTTTTATGCAAGCAACAACACAGAGTCCAATATAGTGATGAAAAAAGGCCAAATGAATGACGTTTATTTATTAACGTGATAAGAGAGAAATGTGGGCTTGACATCCCAAGGCCAGGCCTGTGACTGAGCCCATACTAATCTCCTAATGTATGTTTTGTATAATTATCATGCTCAAAAGTAAGTTGGTTTTGGCATCAAATGTTTTAAGGGTAGCTACTGGTCCTAAAGTAATTATAGGCCATATCTTGGTGAAAACTCATCATATCTTTATAAAATTTGAGAATTGTGTTAGTTGGGTGAAGGTTGTTGAACAGGTGAAAATTCGGCTAATTTGCATAATTGTTGCCATGGCAATGTCCAGAGATTTATGTGCCTATGGATGTATGCCCCATGGGAAAAATTATTCAGAATAAATGATAGCATATGCCATAATACAATTGCAATAACTTGTTTGTTGGAATTTTACTTTGCACAATAAGGTGGTTTTGGGCTCTGACTTTACATGTTTTATTACCATAGTGAATTACGCCGTTCAGGTGAAGTTTTTTTACATTCCCTAATTGGTTGACTCTTGTTTACAAACCCTTAAAATAAAGCTATGGTATCCAAAATAGCTCATTGCACCTGGAACATTCCACAGAACAATTGGTGAAAATTTCAATTGTCTAGCTTGTGTAGTTTTTAAAAAATAATTTTTTCCATTGTCACATCAAAAATATCATTTTGAGAAAATGGGCAAAATCAAATAAGAACGTATTACGTTAAACAGCACGGGCAGGTAAACATTATCTGATTATAAGTATTTCTAATCAGAATCTTTAACATGTTAATCTATTGGAAATTATGAAATCCCAAAATGGTAGAAAAAAAAATTTTGGACCAGCGGCTACCTTTAAGGAAGCATGGAAATGGTATGGAATTTTATAGTTGCTCAAGTATACAAACCGTGTTATGACCTGTGTTGCCATCGTGACCTTTGTTGTCATTGTGACCCGTGTTGTCACCGCCACCCGTGTTGTCACCGCCACCCGTGTTGTCACCGTCACCCGTGTAGTCACCTTCACCCGTGTTGTCACCTTCACCCGTGTTGTCACCTTCACCCGTGTTGTCACCTTCATACGTGTTGTCACCTTCACCCGTGTTGTCACCTTCACCCGTGTTGTCACCTTCACCCGTGTTGTCACCTTGATACATGTTGTCACCATCACCTGTGTTGTCACCCGTGTTGTCACCCGTGTTGTCACCGTCACCCGTGTTGTCACCTTCACCCATGTTGTCACCACCACCCGTGTTGTTACCGTTACCCGTGTTGTCACCGTCACCCGTGTTGTCACC
Organism: Escarpia spicata; assembly: GCA_963995525.1. Lineage (NCBI taxonomy): Eukaryota > Metazoa > Annelida > Polychaeta > Sabellida > Siboglinidae > Escarpia > Escarpia spicata. Next base: position 47,730,316 of record OZ023218.1, read on the forward strand.
GTTGCGTATGTTGTCACCGTCGCGTATGTTCCAGGTGGCCAGGTGAGCACAGTGTCGTGGGATCACTTCTTTGTTTCCCTCAACCACTATTACATGAGCCTGCGTCAGGAGGCACCCATGAGTGCTGAAATGATCCACCTCTACCGACATTATACCAAGGGCATCACCCCCCAGGAGGTCGACGGTCTCACTGCGGTCCTCAAGCTCATCCGCACGATCGCAGAACAGGTGAGGCTCTGTCTCATCCACAGCTCCACCGGCCCTTAGCTAAAAATAATGTTTTTGCCTGTGTTGAATTAATCAGATCTGTGCCTTTTAGAGTGCTAATTGCTTTGTGAGGAAGCCATTCATGTCAACCACAGCCATTATTGGTGGCCAGTTTAGTTTTTTCACTGACAAACCAGTGTCATTTGAGCCATTTATTTACTTGAAACTGATCCATTCTATTTGTTTCTCTACCAGCTGTGCCAGTGATTGTCATTAATGTGGGCCTCTAGATTTTGAATTATTAGTTAATCCAGCAGCTAGATGTCCTTCTCAAAATACAACCAGTCTTATCAGCTGTAATTACACCAGTCATCTGCCAGTCTTGAAGAAGAACGCAGACTGGTCTCTGGCTAAGTCCCTGTACAGTCTCCATCAATAACTAATTGAGCTACTGTGTGCGAGTGGGGGTATGTTAATGTTTCCTCCCAGTTGTCTTCCTTGACCGGTACCAAAGTTAGGGATTAATCTACAACCCTTTGGAAGAAAAGTATCGCCCTTAGTTGCTTTTACAAATTCCCCGTTGGTTAAGGGTTCCTACCGGTCTAAGGGTTCCTACCAGTCTAAGGGCTCCAAACGGTTCCTACCTGTCTAAAAGTTCGTACCGGTCTAAAGGTTCCTACCTGTCTAAGGGTTCCTACCTGTCTAAGGGTTCCTACCTGTCTAATGGTTCCGACTGGTATAAGGGTTCCTACCGGTCTAAGGGTTCCTACTGGTCTAAGGGTTCCTACCGGTCTAAGGGTTCCTACCAGTCTAAGGGTTCCTACCGGTCTACGGGTTCCTACCGGTTTAAAGATTCCTACCTGTCTAAGGCTTCCTACCGGTCTAAGGGTTCCTACCGGTCTAAGGGTACCTCACCTAAACAAATGAAAATTTATCATTCGTAATGTGTTTTCTACAATTGATCAGTTGGTGATGTTTTTGTAAATTTGTGTCGGCACAAAAAACTTCAAATTTACGTCAAACATTTACAGATACTCCAGGAAAGCGTCTTTTGTATGTATGTTGCAACTCCCGGAGGATGGGCATTTTTACTAGTAATGGTAATAGACTTCAATACTATTGGTTAACTTGTTATAATTCTTGGATCCAGTATCTGACATCACAATCCTAATTATGCACCTGACAACCGTCAAACTTCACCCATGCTTACATGTATATATATTACGTTAATAAGGCGGCATGACATCTGCCAAGTCTGCTGTTCTCACATATAGTCAAACCTTGCTAGTTGACCTAAGTAATACAACTACCTCACAAATAAGGTCACCCTAGGATAGTCTCAGATTATGTCCTGCTAATAAGGTCACCTCGCTATTCAGGTCACTTTGGCGCAGTCCCAAGGGTGGCCTTAATAGTGAGGTGCCCCTGTAGTTTTCTCATATAAATAACTTTGTTCTTTCATTCGAGGCCAGCTTTTCAAACAAAATATACTGGGATGTCTAGTTTAGTAAGCTTGTTGAACCACGATGCAAGGTACAAGGTGGCGTAATGGATCCATCCGATAGACTTATTCTCGCTGTGTTGATGTTAGGACGAGACGGCACGCGTTGCACTCTGTGAGAACCAACAGTGGCTCATCCTGGTGGTGCTGCTTGGACTCGTCGGCTGCAGCGTTCCAGCGCAACTCAAGGCCGACCTTCTCCTGACCTTGGCCGCACTCGCCAAGACGCCCGAGATTGCCGCAAATCTGTGGCACTCACTAGAGGTCGCTCAGGTCAGTCGACTACAAAACTCAATTTCACAATTTTGTAACTTAATACCCACTTTGTTCTGGCGGGTCACGTGTTGCTTTAGAAACTTATGTTTAATACCAAGTAAAACGTACCTCCTTGTTTTGACTTTGACAACCAAAGAATGGTTCAGTTTTACACTGAAAAGGCCACAAAAGCTCAGTCAGTCCGTGTAAAAATTAACTTAACTCTCTTCAATATGAATGTACCAGAGTCTTACCCACCAACATCTGGAGTAAATCGTGTTTATTTGTTTCAGTTGGTCCCTACCGTGCTGTCAACTTCTATCCGTCAGCCAGGCGGTATGCAGGTGTGTAGCACATATCTGGCTTTGGTTTCATTGCATAATTAAGGGCAAATAACCAATGTCAACTCACTTTTCATGTGTATTTTTGTTTTATATTGCTCTACTTGGAAATATTGCGTTCAGTGACAACTATGGTAATTTTGTGTGATATTTTGGATATGTGATATTTATCCAAAATGTTCATGTTCACAGACAGCAGAATTTACACAGATGAAACAACATATGTTCTGCCATTTAGGTCAGGATTCTAAATAATGAATCATTTTTAAAAACTAGAACAAGCAAAAAATGCAAAAAAAATTTCACTAAAGTCGGGTACAACTGCCCATGTCGGTGGCAATAAATCAGCTTCACTTTAAAAGATGGCCAATGACCAACAATATTACAAAATCTGTTTTCCATTCTAAACCTGTTGCTATGGTTACAGGTTGAGGTAGACGAAGTGGAAGCGAGGAACGAGGAGTTTCCAATGACTCGCGCATTCCTTCAGCTAATGGACACGCTCACGGATAGCCCAGTCCCGGCGGGGTTAGGGGTGGGGCTACGCGCCCCTGGGTTTCAGCCCTACCTTGAATTCCTTCGCGAACACATCCTTCTGAAGTTCAACACGAGAGAATACAAAGACAAAGGTGAAAAGGTTAGTCAGGTTCAAAGTCATTTTATATATATATAATGATATTTACATACTATTTCAGTGTTTCCCCTGGTATATAACAAGCGAGGCGGGCCACCTCGCCGTTTTTCTATGCAGCATCGACCAAAATATGCCGAAATTGCCGCCTCGTACTATTTCATACGCCCATTTTTTTGGTTCTTTCACGGTATATTCAGCGTCGGCGAGCGGCGCGTAATGACACCACAAAGTCACTTATATTCCTGCAAAATCACAGATTTGTAGCAACATCGTTTAGCAGCCATTGAACAACGTGAAAGATATCACTTGTCAGCTGTCCAATCACTGAACATTCCTGCGGGATCCCCGGTGTCTCAAATGGTGACACCTTGCATAGTTTCGACATACTAGAAATTTATACATTCATGTAAAATGGCGCCCAAATGGTAATTTGCGTTTTGGTTTATGACGGTGGTGGGAGTGAAAACCGTGCAGGCTGATGGCACTACGTCACTTGTCGACACTTGTGTCGAATCCGGACTCTTGAAGCCCAAATAAAAACCGTGCATCCTAATCCTACTCACTAGTCGGCATTTGTATCGAATCCGGACTCTGTTGAAGCTCAAATAGCGACCCGGTTTGCGCTAGTCTGTGCCGCTGTGGCCGTGCGTTACCGCACAGCGTGCATAAAAAGAGATATATAGCAGTGTATGTTGATACAAACCGGGGCGCTATTTATGCCTCAAATGGATGTAAGACGCAATATTCTTAAAGGTAAATATGCCTAGGATAATGTTGAATGATAAAACTACAGTGTATGTCACTGAGGTATCAAAGTTAAGCAAAACTCAAGCGGCAAAATCAATGACAAAGTGGGTCCGGATTTGACGCAAATGCCCACAACTTTGTCTTAGTCTATTCAACTAATGTTCTATGCGACTTTGTTTTAGCAAAATAAGGAATGTGATTCGTGAGATATCTTTTTGCTAAATATATACATATTCCGATAAAGTTGTGCAAAAAAACTTTTGGGAAAGTTGATTTGTGTGAAATAGTTACGAATATAAACCACCGAAGTTCACATCTCATAAAAAATGCCTACTACCCAAAACCGTGTATACTAACGGGTTATCAATAACTTGGGTTAGACAATGATATGTTTGCCCAGCAATTGGATGTACTAAACAACTTATACTGTTTTTATAAAAAGGACACAATTTGAGAAACATTCTTGCCATTAATAGAAACATACTTTTGTGGCATTCCAGAAATAACTGTTTAATTAATTGTATAGCATTCTATTCTACACCATAACCAAGTACCAGTGGTCAAGTGGAAACCACACCTCTACTGAGCACCAGTGGTCAAGTGGAAACCACACCTCTACTGAGTAGCAGTGGTAAAATGGAAACCACACCTCAACATGATGAAACAATCATGATTACTGACTTTTATCAATCATGATTACTACATTTACAAGTAGTGTCTTGTTATTTTATATCTTCCCCTCTATAGTCAAGAGTAAAGGTTAAAACATACCTCAGAATGCACCATTTTAAAGCTAGTTTAAACAAAATTCCGACCCCCCTAGCAATGCTTCGCACCTGCGGCACTCGCATACCCCACCCCTACCACCTCACCCCATCATTTCACCCACGGGAACACACTGCTATTTGTGTACTTTTTTCCCTTTTGTATGGGATTTTAATAATGTGTTCATCCTGTTCTGTTGAATAGAGTAATCACATGAATATGTTGAATGTAGTTTTATTGGCTTACTGTTTATTTTTATAACCTGGTTATCATGTTTATTAAACATTTTAAGTATTTAACATGAGGAATTAACAGTTGTTGTTCTTCATGGTACCCTTGTTCCGGGGTGGGATTCAGGTCCTTTACTGCAACAAAATAAACATGAAAAACATTCTGTAATACTACATTAAATGTACTTAGTAATAAAAGAAAAAGTAGAAAAAAGATCATATAACTGTTAACAAAATAAATATACTACGATATTCTAAAAACTACTTTAAATATATCCATTTATACAAGTTACACTAAAAAAACTGACCACAAAGCATTAAAATATACATCTAACGAATGCACACAAAAAGTTGCCATCAGTGAGTAATTAAGAAGCTTGTTTAAAGAAGTGAATTTGTTTACACTCAAAGATAACAATAAACGTGAGTTGAGTCGTATATAAGAATGTTTACTCTTCCAGTGGGAGGTGTGCAGTGGCGTGCTGAGTCGTATATAAGAATGTTTACTCTTCCAGTGGGAGGTGTGCAGTGGCGTGCTGAGTCGTATACAAGAATGTTTACTCTTCCAGTGGGAGGTGTGCAGTGTCGTGCTGAGTCGTATATAAGAATGTTTACTCTTCCAGTGGGAGGTGTGCAGTGTCGTGCTGAGTCGTATATAAGAATGTTTACTCTTCCAGTGGGAGGTGTGCAGTGGCGTGCTAAGTCGTATACAAGAATGTTTACTCTTCCAGTGGGAGGTGTGCAGTGGCGTGCTGAGTCGTATATAAGAATGTTTACTCTTCCAGTGGGAGGTGTGCAGTGGCGTGCTGAGTCGTATACAAGAATGTTTACTCTTCCAGTGGGAGGTGTGCAGTGGCGTGCTGAGTCGTATATAAGAATGTTTACTCTTCCAGTGGGAGGTGTGCAGTGGCGTGCTGAGTCGTATATAAGAATGTTTACTCTTCCAGTGGGAGGTGTGCAGTGGCGTGCTGAGTCGTATATAAGAATGTTTACTCTTCAAGTGGGAGGTGTGCAGTGTCGTGCTGAGTCGTATATAAGAATGTTTACTCTTCCAGTGGGAGGTGTGCAGTGGCGTGCTGAGTGGTATATAAGAATGTTTTCTCTTCCAGTGGGAGGTGTGCAGTGGCGTGCTTGCCATCTTTTACAAACTGCTCCAGCAGCATGAGACGGCCCCCGAAGACTTTCTCGAGCAGAGGGTCGAAGTTCACGGAGAGGGTAGCGCCCTCGCCAACAAACCCCCCGGACATGTACTCATGGTGCACATGCTCAACAACACCCCGATGCTCCAGATGGTATCTACACAGTATCTATATTATTAAACAATATGGTTATCTGTCTGTTTGTCTGTCTGTGGACACATGTCTCTGTTAGTTTTGTATGTGTTGGGTTGAAATTGTGTGTATAATATAGTGGGCCCATTGGGGTGGTTCGTAGATTGAGATTTTTTTCAAAATTTATCCAGGGTGTCACAATTTTAAAATGGCACTTATCACTGTCAGTTTTGCATGAATGTGGCTGAAATTGTGTGTGTGATCTAGCGGACCCACTGGGGTCGTTCGTAGATTTAGATTGTTTCGAAATTCATCCAGGGCAGTGGGGATCTCGGGGGGGGTAACATACATATGATGCCTTTTTTCCCTAAGCAACGCTGAATAACTCAGCTAGTATCATAAATTTATAAAAGAACAAGTAAATACTGTACATAGCTCGTACACTGCATATTCCTAAATTTTGTATACAATATATTACAATATAAAATATATAATTATAACATTTAAATAAATGAATAGAAGAAGTGATATATAAAAGTCTCTGTGGATTGAATATGAATACATTTATGTCACATTACTGAAGCATGTACAGGTATGTGTGTGTGACTGGTGTCTTTGAGTTGTGGTCGTGTCAACTGTTATTAATGTAATTTATTTTATGCAAGCAACAACACAAAGTCCAATATAGTGATGAAAAAAGGCCAAATGAATGACGTTTATTTATTAACGTGATAAGAGAGAAATGTGGGCTCGACATCCCAAGGCCAGGCCTGTGACTGAGCTCATACTAGTCTCCTGTACCTCAGGTTGACAGAGCCCACATTTCGGCACATAAAACAAGCAGTATTGGTATACATGATATCATATATCAAACAATGTCATTACTGCTAAAATCACCATAGACCTACTGCACAGTATAATACTAGCCAAGCACACCAGTCAACCACACCAAATCTAAAACCAACACTACCCGCTGACGCATTACACTATATATAACTGAGGCTAAATCTTAAAAGTTGGGTCGATTATGCTTGTCCTACCTATCTAAAATCATCAGTGGAAGAGAAGCGAGCTGTCTCCGCATCAAAACCCCATGAACACATTGTCCACCTGAACTAAGAAAATGGGGAAAGCATTGAGATATGCTGACGACCCCTCTTCTACTAATGATGCACGTGTTATTAAGGCTAAACTCTAAAGAAGTGGGCGGGATGGGAGGGACGCAAAACTCTCAACCGAATAGTCTGCTCTCTCGAACCAAAGTGGCCGACTTCTCCCAGCACGCGCTACAACTACGCGCTACTACTATGCGCTAATTGGTCCTTTGCGCCCACGGCTAAGCTGAATTAGCATATAATTAGAATAATCCATTGGGCCAATCATCACTTGTCTGCTTTTACATTTTATTTTGAAAAGATACCAGTTTTGTTTTAATTTATTTTTATGATGAAATAATTTTTTTCTCAATCAAACTAATAGTAACAATCTCATTTTAAATGCAATATGTAATTCTTCATGATACTTCCCACAGAACTACCCCACTATCCTCACAATTTATAAAATTAACTGGTTACCATGAGCTGAAGATATTGGCACTAAAGACCATATGTTATTATTGGCTGTTGTAGATTCTATACATCATCGATGAAGCGACACGTCTGTTGGATCGTTATACTGCCTTCCCTGGTCAGTACAAACATGTCTCTATCTCCCCAATTCACCTATATTCTGGGGTTCTTGAGTATAGCCATCTCAGTAGACGATTTATACATCCGCATATAAGCAAAAGGTTACCAGAACACTGTAAAGTCTGCTAATTTAGGTGGACCTTTATATATATATATATATATATTTTTTTTTTCTACTGAGTTGGAATGTGGTGTGACATTGATAACAATTAAATTACAATGGTGGATTCAACAGTGAAGGTTGGCCTTGGAAATCGCTGTCACAATGTCAGATGCTGCTAAAAAGGCGGCTGTATACTAATGAGGGCATGTACGCTTAATGGGATGAATATGGTAGTCTGTGATTGATTTGTGAGCAATCATTGATACCTGGCTATAGACAGTGGTGGGTATAAATGAATGAGTAATTTTCGCACAGTATTTGATGGAACAAATCTGCCCGGGGATGAAGTGACATGTGTTTTGAGCAGTTGTATGAACTGGATACAACATTATATAAAACTTACGTTTACTGCTCCAGGCAAGAAGCACCTGGAGAGGTCAGCACTGCTGTGCATCAAGCTCGTTGAGATGACATTGGAGAAACAGGAGGGCTTCCTCAAGGCGCTGAGAGTGAGTGGAACAGCCACCATGGTGTCTCAGATGGACAAACTGCTGCTGGCCATCAACCCCCGCAGCAACAAACCCAGCCACCTCGTTAACATCACAAAGTAAGAATCACCACATTGAGTTAACTGATGCAACGTATATTACAATCGCTATTTTTGTCGATTTTAATGTGCGAGAATAAAGATTTTATTATGCGTTATAGACAAGAGCAGTGTGACAGTACAGGAGCTAAACCTCATCCCAGGAAGGGCAGACATGTATTTTTAATGTCATTTTGATGTCAGTTAATATGTTTCTGTTTATGATATAAATTGCAATTGCATCTTGTGTGTAAAAGTTAACACCCGACACTTCTGTTTAGTAATTGTGTGAACTTTCTGATAAATCAGTGTCGTGCTTAGGTTAATTTTTTCAAGCAATATAATTACAACTGCTTGGTAGTGTGTGCACGTATGTTAAATCTCAATATACATGTATCATTAAACTCACCTTTATTGACAAGGTTATTATTCACATGCGTGTAAACTGTTTTAAACAAAACCACTACCGTGACATGATTCAGAACAGGAAATTGGGAATTGCTGTTCAAAGTCAAATAGTTTACTCAAACAAATCAAACATGAAGAATGCACAATTAAATATACAAATTAAATATACAAAGCAAATTAATGAAAAGTTTGAAAGGAGAAACATTGAAGTAAAAATACTTTTGAAGTCATGTTACTCCTTTGCTGATATGTTACAGCAGCTTGTCTCACTACTTTAGTTTCATAAGTGATATATATATGTGGCTGTCATAAACGATATACATGTGGCTCTCTACTTTGGTAGATTAATATTACACCGTACATCGCGACATTAAGGATGCATACAATAATTATCAAGTAACTGTTTTCTGTAACGTGCTATAAAACGGTGCAGTGAACGAATCTTACTAAAGCTGACATGCAACGAATTCCACAATTTGGTTCCGTAGACAATTAGTGACATGGACCTTCTATTGGTTGGTGCACGGATACATACAAACTGATTTTGTGTTCGTGTGCAGGGCTTGTTAACATTCATAACAAATAACCGTTGAATGTTCAACGATTAATTTTATGAACTTTATACATTAATATTAATATTCTAAATGATACCAAATAGGTAAACTTTAAGAAACATGCTTTGTTGAAGAGTGGTGTTGTGTGGTCTCATCACTGTGCGTTGTGCATAAGCCATGTCACCATTTTTGCAACATAAATGTATGCAAATTTGCAGGATACGTGTTGCCTCATACACAATACAATAAATACGAAAAAAACATAGTGGAATACAGCTTGTACAAACTATGGCGATCAAGTACTTTGCTGCACCTGAATATGACATCAACACTTATTAATAGTTTTCATTTTACTCGACTGATTTGGTCTTTCCAACTTAACGATTCTTCGATAAGCACGCCTAGAAATATTGTAACTTGTACTCTTAATATCTAGATTTTTTTTATACCATGCAATTGTGCCTGACCAGAAAATAACATATAGTTGGTTTTGGCAATGTTCATAGACTGTTAATTACACACATCATTTATTACATGTACAAATGTGTCATTGTACCTGTCAGATATGTGATGTACAACGACTGGCTGCCGGAGCATGCTCTAGTCGCTGTACGCATCCTGCACGCCGTGTGCCAGTCTACACTTGTACAGCCCAAGATTGTCAGCATTCTCACAGATGATGAGGTAACTACTGGGACAGTAAAACAGTTTTTTGCATTTCCCTGTGTAGGATCTTTTACTTGCCCTGACATGGACACCAGGTAGACCGAACCATTAGCTCTTAGTATCCCTTTCGATAAACAGGCAAAGTGGTATGAATGTAACAAAACAAAATTTGCTGAAGAACTAAAACTATTCATGACCTATGTATACATGTTTGGACGTCAATGAACAAGATTTAGGGGCCAAATGATTTGCAGATGGAGTCGTAAAATAAAATGTTTTTGGCCACTTAACATAAGATTGCATAAATTATTGATCTATGTGATGTACCACAGCAAAGTGAGTATTTAACTGTGAAACTGAGGTTTGTGGATTCCATGTATCATGAGCTATAAAACGATGCTTCATTTGTTGAAATTTCTTCAATAGTTTTTGATTTATTGCTAAAATTGAAGCAAACTTTAAAAAAATGATATTTTGATAAACTTTTGTTGTATATTGTTTTTTATTCTGTGGGTTTGTAAAAGCATTTGATTAGTTTTGAATTGTTTGTCAAGGAGAATCAAATGGACAATGTAGGATGAAGTTGTAAGATGTGCATTTCTGTCAGAATCACAAAATTGATGGAACAAAACCTGGACAGTTATTTATGACTTGTGTCTAGAATAGATCTCTGCACTTTAATACCTGTTTTGCTGTGGTGGGTTTCATATTTGGTGTAATGTTGTTTGCGTGTGACTGATTGGTTGCCAGACGACCTGCCCGGAGCTGCTGCATGGGTTTGTGGAGTGTCTGGAGTGTGAGGACCCTGAAGACTTGGACACTGAGGACGACCTCCTGGGTGGGTGCAACACATGGTAGTTTTCTATGGCTGCCCCCGCACTGTGGAACAATATACCCCTTTTTATTTGCCAGGGTTCATCAACAGATGCATTCAAGAGACAGCTAAAGATGTACTTGTTTTGCAAGGCATTTTAGAAGAGTTTTAGTTGCAATTTTTTTTATAGATTTTTATTGTATACTTGATCATTTTTGTATGTGTTTATTTTACAGACGCTTTATAATTTATGTATCTTAGACATTTAGTTTGCTGCATATTTGTTTAGAAATTCACAGTTTTTATTGTTGAAATTTTTTATGTGTGACATGTTTTAATGAAGTTGTGAAGCTCCTTTGAGCAGTTTAGGCTGAAAAAGGGTGCTGTAAATGTTAATATTATTATAGTCACCCCAGGAATGAGCCATTCTCCAGCACTCACACTCGGCTCAGTTGTTCCCGTCTTTCCCTGTGTGTCTGCAGTGAGGCTGGTCTTGATATTGGTTGTCTATTTCTGTTTTCTTCCCCCCCCCCCACTGATCTTGCTCTGCCATCTCCACCCCCCTCTATCTTACACTCCTCTCCCAATCCATCCAAATCTCTACAAAATCATATTGCAGTCTTGGTCGACCTTGTGTAATTATATAATAATAACACAATGCCAGAAGCCAAACACAGGGGTGCATCAAAATAACAGTTGGTCAGTCTTGATATCAATAAGCAGTATGATGCAATTTTACAGAATTGTATCCTGGCGAGTCTTAGTGCAGGATTTTTTTTCCTGTGCGTGTTGTTGCCATTCAACACACCCCAGTGACTTCATGAAACTGCATCACAAGCTAGAGGTGTTTTTTTTGTAACCAGAATGCAGTTTTATGCTTTTCCTGCTTTATTGGGGAATATAAATATAAGGTAGGATTATGTTGGTTATGAAAGTAAACCATAAATTTGCATGCATCGAAATCCTTCAATACGTGCATCATTTACAGGGGTGGATTCAGTGATTTATACCCTATGGGGAAAAAAACATCACCCAACCCTACTGGGAATTATCTGATAATGCCTGCAACATGAACTCACATATTATGAAGAAGAAAATAAAATCTTGCAGTATGCTATCGATGCATTGTGATAGTCGATGTGGCGATGCAATGCTATCAATAATAACATTTAATTGACTATTTGCACATCAAGTAAAATTGGAACATATGCATATTTAGCTTCCATGATACTGTCGCAATAATAAAATATAACAGCTATGACAATAAAAATATCCCCGATAGTCATCCCTAACACATGTATACAGTGATTGTGAAACCTGTGTTTGTTTTAATAAATTAATCCAGTAGGATCTAATTTCAGAGGAAGATGTGACAGTGAGTCAGATCCGAAGTGCAACGAGACAAAACATCCTCTATCTGCTGCTGGCTAGCATCAACCTTCCCGCCCCCAATATGGCGCACTTCCTGCTTGGCTACGAACTACACAAGCCTGTCAGTAAGACCAATCTACAAGACCCAGGTAAATACTGGACTTCTTAGACATTCACAAAATTTTGCATGTGATCAGTTTGTCTCTGTCTGTCTCTCTGACCATGTGTGCCTCTGTCAGGTTGTCTCTGTCCATGTGTACCTCTGTCAGGTTGTCTCTGTCTAAGTGTTCCTCTGTCAGATTGTCTCTGTCTATGTGTTCCTCTGTCAGGTTGTCTCTGTCTATGTGTTCCTCTGTCGGGTTGTCTCTGTCTATGTGTTCCTCTGTCAGGTTGTCTCTGTCTATGTGTTCCTCTGTCAGGTTGTCTCTGTCTATGTGTTCCTCTGTCAGGTTGTCTCTGTCTATGTGTTCCTCTGTCAGGTTGTCTCTGTCTATGTGTGCCTCTGTCAGGTTGTCACTGTCTATGTGTTCCTCTGTCAGGTTGTCTCTGTCTATGTGTGCCTCTGTCGGGTTGTCTCTGTCTATGTGTTCCTCTGTCGGGTTGTCTCTGTCTATGTGTGCCTCTGTCGGGTTGTCTCTGTCTATGTGTTCCTCTGTCAGGTTGTCTCTGTCTATGTGTTCCTCTGTCGGGTTTTCTCTGTCTATGTGTTCCTCTGTCAGGTTGTCTCTGTCTATGTGTTCCTCTGTCGGGTTTTCTCTGTCTATGTGTTCCTCTGTCGGGTTGTCTCTGTCTATGTGTTCCTCTGTCGGGTTGTCTCTGTCTATGTGTTCATCTGTCGAGGTGTCTCTGTCTATGTGTTCCTCTGTCAGGTTGTCTCTGTCTATGTGTTCCTCTGTCAGGTTGTCTCTGTCTATGTGGTCCTCTGTCAGGTTGTCTCTGTCTATGTGTGCATCTGTCAGGTTGTCTCTGTCTATGTGTTCCTCTGTCAGGTTTTCTCTGTCTATGTGTGCGTCTGTCAGGTTGTCTCTGTCTATGTGTTCCTCTGTCAGGTTGTCTCTGTCTATGTGTTCCTCTGTCAGGTTGTCTCTGTCTAAGTGTTCCTCTGTCGGGATGTCTCTGTCTATGTGTTTCTCTGTCGGGTTGTCTCTGTCTATGTGTTCCTCTGTCGGGTTGTCTCTGTCTATGTGTGCCTCTGTCGGGTTGTCTCTGTCTATGTGTTCCTCTGTTGGGTTGTCTCTGTCTATGTGTGCCTCTGTCGGGTTGTCTCTGTCTATGTGTTCCTCTGTCGGGTTGTCTCTGTCTATGTGTGCCTCTGTCGGGTTGTCTCTGTCTATGTGTTCCTCTGTCAGGTTGTCGTTGTCTATGTGTACCTCTGTCAGGTTGTCTCTGTCTATGTGTTCCTCTGTCAGGTTGTCTCTGTCTATGTGTACCTCTGTCAGGTTGTCTCTGTCTATGTGTACCTCTGTCAGGTTGTCTCTGTCTATGTGTTCCTCTGTCAGGTTGTCTCTGTCTATGTGTGCGTCTGTCAGGTTGTCTCTGTCTATATGTTCCTCTGTCAGGTTGTCTGTGTGTCTCTGTCAGGTTGTCTCTGTCTATATGTGCCTCTGTCATGTTGTCTATGTCTATATGTGCCTCTGTCATGTTGTCTATGTCTATATGTGCCTCAGTCAGGTTGTCTCTGTCTATATGTGCCTCTGTTAGGTTGTCTCTGTCTATGTGTATCTCTGTCAGGTTGTCTCTGTCTATGTGTGCCTCTGTCAGATTGTCTCTGTCTATGTGTGCGTCTGTCAGGTTGTCTCTGTCTATATGTTCCTCTGTCAGGTTGTCTGTGTGTCTCTGTCTATATGTGCCTCTGTCATGTTGTCTATGTCTATATGTGCCTCTGTCATGTTGTCTATGTCTATATGTGCCTCAGTCAGGTTGTCTCTGTCTATATGTGCCTCTGTTAGGTTGTCTCTGTCTATGTGTATCTCTGTCAGGTTGTCTCTGTCTATGTGTGCCTCTGTCAGATTGTCTCTGTCTATGTGTGCCTCTGTCAGTCTCTGTCTAGTTGTCTCTCTGTGTGTCCTGTCTCTATGTCTGCCTACGTGTGTCTCTGTCAGTGTATGTTTAGTTGTCTCTCTGTGTCCTGTCTCTATGTCTGTTTATATGTGTGTCTGTCTAGTTGTCTCTCTATGTCTGTCTATGTGTGTCTCTGTCAGTGTCTGTCTAGTTGTCTCTCTATGTCTGTCTATGTGTGTTTCTGTCAGTGTCTGTCTAGTTGTCTCTCTATGTCTGTCTATGTGTGTCTCTGGTTCAGTAAAGGGAACATCCACAGTGCACGCACTAATCGAGCTAGTGCACAGGTGGAAATCAGCGCTCGATTCCACCGGAACCATGATCCGCATACTACTCGTTGACTTCAGTAAAGCGTTTGATAGAGTAGACCACCACACTCTGCTAACTAAATGCGTTTCACTTGGGCTCCCGAATTTCATAATCGAATGGCTAACATCCTTCTTATGCCAACGCAAACAGCGAGTGAAGATCGGCCGTATCAAGTCGAAGTACACTACTGTGAACGCAGGCGTGCCACAAGGAACAATCTTTGGCCCGATCGGTTTTGTGCATCATATAAATGACTTACAAACAATTTTAATGTACCTATTGTACTTTTCAGCCTCAATGGCTGCCAAGGAAAAATAAACTTATTAGTAATTAGTATCTGTCAGTGCCTGTCTAGTTGTCTGTCTATGTCTGTCTTTGTGTGTCTTTGTCAGTGTCTGTCTAGTTGTCTCTCTATGTCTGTCTATGTGTGTCTCTGTCGGTGTCTGTCTAGTTGTGTCTCTGTGTCCTGTCTCTATGGCTGTCTGTGTGTGCATGTGTTCATGGTGTGCTTGCAGTTTAAACAATGTGAGTATGCTTTACTCGTATAAATTGTTGATATTTATTGATATTGGACGATTATCACTCTACCCCAATGTCATGATTGTATGAAGTACAGCTCATGAAGACTTTCACACATCGCCTTTATTTATGTGTACATCCTAGAAACAGCAGTACAGTGAACATTGATGACGATGAGAGAGACTGCTGACAATAGAGATCCACCACCTCCTCAACTAGAGGCTTCTTATTATCCCTTGATGGCTACTTATCCTCTCTTCTATCATCTCCAGTTTCTCAATCCCTATAATTTATTATTGTTAGCATGATTGCGTAATACCATTGTTTTGAATCCGCTATTGCTGTGACGACTGTATGTATTTGGACACTGTTTTAGGACATCCTAAAATCTACATAAGGAATTATTTTTTTCTGTTCTGTACGTTTTCAGACACCTGTTATTTTCACATGTCCAAATACATATGGCCCATAATGACCACATGTTTTCAGACACCTGTTATTTTCACATGTCCAAACACATATGGCCCATAATGACCACATGTTTTCAGACACCTGTTATTTTCACATGTCCAAATACATACAGCCCATAATGACCGCATGTTTTCAGACACGTGTTATTTTCACATGTCCAAACACATATGGCCCATAATGACCACATGTTTTCAGACACCTGTTATTTTCACATGTCCAAATACATGCGGCCCATAATTTTTGACACTTATTTGTTCTGTATGTTTTCAAGCACCTGAGTATTTAATTTTTTCTTCTTCCGAGTACAGTTGCTGTACTGCCACCTGTACATGCTGTCATTACAACCATAATGTGACGCGTACACGGAATGTACACGGGATGTACACAGAATGTACACGGGATATCCCAACATTGATATTCATATTGAGCGTGAATATTTTCCAGGTATCCTCGACTCATCACGTACCTGTCTCCACTCACTGCTGTGCATTCTGGGTAAAGGCCTCGAGTCGCGCCTCGGACCGTCATGCCTCTATGAGATGCCGCGATTGGCTCAGCTGACCTATCACATGATCTACAAGCTGTGTGCTAACCCAGACGCTTCAAGTCCGACACTGCGCTACCTGCGAACTGCGCAAGACTTCCTCTATCGCCAGCTACAACATGTGCCTTTCCAGCTCCCAGAGTCTGGTAAGAGCATGGTGGCACATTGGCTAGAGCATCAGACTCAGTTGAGAGAACCCGGGTTTGAATCCTGTGCTGCTGTTTCGAACCGTGGGCATATTAATTTACGTTACGTTGCAGCTAAATCAGCTGTATAAATGAGTGCCCGACTATAGACGGTGGTGGATATTTGTATATGAATAGTCTTTGTGCATTAATTGCAGTGTGGCTGATTACTTCCCAGATATGGTATCCAGTTGAACTGGTTTGCCAGGGAGTAAAGTGTAAAGCGCTTTGAGCAGTCCTTAGCACTGGATACTGCGCTATATAATAACTTAACCTTTATGTACGTAAGGTTACTTCGGATCTTCCTGACTGTGGCCTGTCTACAGCTTTCCTATGGCATGATCTATGACTTCCTGGCAACGGTGAAGTGTAAAGTGCTTTGAGCAGTCCCAAGAATTGAATGTCGCACTATGTAAGAACATTCCATTGTCAATACTTAACCAGAGAATACCGTTTCAGCTGAAAAGAACTCCTTGAACGAGAATCTGGTCCTGAGTCAGCAGTCATGGCTTCTCAAGACGGTCGCCATCGAACTGCGCATCACATCTGTCAACCGACAACGCTCCCACACACAGCGGTTGCTCAACCTGCTACTAGAGAGCAGCACTGGGCTATCGCAGAAAGGTAAGAGCGATTCGTATGTGAAGTCTCTTTGATTTAGCAATGCAATAACATTTGAACATGTTCTTGTAAATTATCTATCCATCAGTGTGAGTTATTTGTGCCAGGGTGGGCCAGTGCTATTGCCATTTCGGGTATAAATCCCAATGTCATACTTTGGTAGTAAGTTTTCAAAGTCCAAAACCATATCAGTCTTTCTCCTGGGTAAAATGATGGGTGAGGTGGTAGGGGTGGGCTATGCGAGCACCACATGCACGAAGCGTTGCTGGGGGGGCATGCTCCTCAGGAGATTTGTTTTAAATTAGATTTAAAATGGTACATTCTGAGGTATGTTTTAACCTTTACTCTTGAATATAGAGGGGAAGATATAAAACAACAAGATAGCATGTAAACATGTTTACACTACTTGTAAATGTAGTAATCATGATTGTTTAATCATGTTGAGGTGTGGTTTCCATTTTACCACTGGTACTCAGTTGAAGTGTGGTTTCCACTTGACCACTGGTACTCAGTTGAAGTGTGGTTTCCACTTGACCACTGGTACTCAGTTGAAGTGTGGTTTCCACTTGACCACTGGTACTCTGTTGAAGTGTGGTTTCCACTTGACTACTGGTACTTGTTTTAAGGTACTTTGTGAATATATTCAGCCACCAGTTAGCACACTCTTACATGTAAGTGGAGCATGTCTCATGCGTTCAGTGATCCATGTATGTTATGTCCAACTCTCCTGTATTGGGGATAGATGACTGCTCCCTGTCACACAGGTTCAACTTCTAGATGACTGCTCCCTGTCACACAGGTTCAACTTCTAGATGACTGCTCCCTGTCACACAGGTTCAACTTCTAGATGACTGCTCCCTGTCACACAGGTTCAACTTCTAGATGACTGCTCCCTGTCACACAGGTTCAACTTCTAGATGACTGCTCCCTGTCACACAGGTTCAACTTCTAGATGACTGCTCCCTGTCACACAGGTTCAACTTAGTTGCGAGATGTTGGTGCTTTCTGTAATACATGCCAATGATTGCCCTAAAGAGGAGAAGGCCAAAATATCCAAGACACCATCTATACACTATGCTTGAATAATGTAACCCCCCTGTGAATGACCTTTGCTCACTTGCTCACTTTCTTCCTATAATCAAAGGTGAGTTACATGCCTGGATACTCATCCAAAAAAAATTTTATTTTCCAAATCTAAACAAATACAACTTTTTAATTAAAATACAGATGATAGTCATCAGCAACTCCTGCCTGATCCGAGTCAAACTCATTTGTTCTGTCAGTTCAACAGACGAGTCGAAACATTTGGAAGGAAGTGCTTCGGAAGACTCCACTTCAGTGAACACGCAAATGATCAAACTAATTTCACAAACCATGTTGGTTCCTTAGCTGGAAAACAAGAGCTGCTGTTGTAAAACGCTGTAAAATTATGCAAGCTTTCTTGTATTGTTCATTTGTTTTAATGCTGTTAATGTTACATTGATTTACTTACTCAAGTCATTGTAATCGCTTACACACTATGGGAAGATTAATATGCTCATAACTATAGATTGATAGCATGTCCCAAAACACAAATGTAATTTGATAGCATGTACTAAACCCCACAAGTGTAGATTCAATGCATGTACTAAACATCACAAGTCAAGTGTGCATTCAAAGCATGTATAAACACCACAAATGTAGTTTCAAAGCATGTACTAAACACAACAACTGTAGATACAACGCATGTACTAAACATCACAAGTGTAGTTTCAAAGCATGTACTAAACACCACAAGTGTAGTTTCAAAGCTTGTACTAAACCACAAGTGTAGATTCAACGCATGTACTAAACATCACAAGTCAAGTGTACATTCAAAGCATGTACTAAACACAACAAGTGTAGATTCAACGCATGTACTAAACATCACAAGTCAAGTGTACATTCAAAGCATATACTAAACACAACAAGTGTAGATTCAACGCATGTACTAAACATCACAAGTCAAGTGTACATTCAAAGCAAGTACTAAACACCACAAGTGTAGTTTGATAGCAATTACTAATATCACATCCACAACAGCATGACCTAACCTTCTGTTTGGGGGTGATTGCTTGACCTTGACAACTTTATACCTACTCCTCATCCCTCCTCTCAAAGTACTTCCAGTCCTACAGTTTGACAGCACATTTGACATAGACTATCCACTGTATAATCATTGTGCTTCCAGTCTTGCTCACTGACGGTACATTTGACATAGGCTGTCCATAGTATAATCGTTGTACTTCCAGTCCTGCTCACTGAGAGTCTTGCTCACTGATGGTACATTTGACATAGACTATCCGTTGTATAATTGTTGTACCGCCAGTCTTGCTCACTGATGGTACTTTTGACATAGACTATCCATTGTATAATCGTTGTACTTCCAGTCCATCTCAATGATGGTACATTTGACATAGACTATCCATAGTGTAATCATATTACCAGTCTTGCTCACTAATGGTACATTTGACGTAGACTCTCCATTGTATAATCGTTGTACTTCCAGTCCTGCTCACTGACGGTATGTTTGACATAGACTATCCATTGTATAATCATTGTACTTCCAGTCCTGCTCACTGACGGTACATTTGATATAGACTATCCATTGTATAATCGTTGTACTTCCAGTCCTGCTCACTGACGGTACGATTGACGTAGACTATCCATTGTATAATCATTGTACTTCCAGTCCTGCTCACTGACAGTATGTTTGACGTAGACTATCCATTGTATAATCATTGTACTTCCAGTCCTGCTCACTGACGGTAAGATTGACGTAGACTATCCATTGTATAATCGTTGTACTTCCAGTCCTGCTCACTGACGGTACGTTTGACGTAGACTATCCATTATATAATCGTTGTACTTCCAGTCCTGCTCACTGACGGTACGTTTGACGTAGACTACCCGCAGTATGACAATGACTACACTCTTTTTGACTCCACAACCTTTCCCTCGCTCGGATTCTCCGCAGGTTTGTTTTTGACCACTTAGGTCACATTAGACATACACATTTTTGATCAAATACAAATACCAGGTATTTTCCATTAAAAAATACAAATAAGCTCTATTTTCAAATATACTTGATCAATTACATATATCCGCTCTATTAAAATTTGATATACACATTACACAAGGCTCAATTAAACTGTGCAATATCAGCCACATAGTGTACAAAATGTATAATACAAAGTGTTCCATTTTTACAAGAGATTGTGTTTCAAACCTATCAGAATTGTAAGCTTGTTACAATATATAATGTTCCTCTTCATACATTTATGCTAGAAGGAAAATCCTGCGAGTCCTTTAACATAAACCTTCACCACACCCATGTAGAGTTTGATACTGTGTTTTGTCTGTCGTTTTGTTATTTATTCTTCTGGAGTATGTTACTTCATTATTTCTCCTTTTGCACTTTTGTCCAATATGTGTTGTATAATTTAACTTATTTGAATAAACAGTTTGATTGCTCGACTGAAAAACCCTTGCCATTTCTGCCGCCAGGTGGCCAGGGTCGACGGAAGCTCCTAGGTGTACTTGACTCGATCGACTTCATGCAGAGTTACCCGCCTTCGATGGAGCTGAAGTTCTTCAAGCAGTCTGCCATGGAGCAGGTGATCACGTCGTGTGAACAGACGGATGAGTCGGGCATACAGCTGTGTAATGTGAAGCTTCTCTACCAGGTGCTCACCAGCGAACTCAACAAGCTGCAAGGGGGCAGCACTGGTCAGAGGCCGCTCATGTTACAGGTGGGATTTTTTGTAAACCTGATTAAATCGAAGCTCTGGTTTGTTGTGCATTCACCGTGCTGGCTCTGTCTGTCTACAGGAGTGAGGATTGTTTCGGTACTTCATCTCGGTTCCATTTCCTATTCGCTCTATCGGTAGTCTTCTGTATCGGTAGCCTTCTTATCTCCATCTTTACAAAGTCTTCCCACCTTAATAGGCGTAGACGACCATGCCCCACTCGTCACACGGACTATCACAGTGAGGCCGATGACTCCATGGCATACCGGCGAGCTTGCCAAAGCGAAACATGCATTACGCCGTGCTGAATGCCACTGGCGGAGATCTGGTCTGACAGTCCATCGTCACATATATACACGGATCTACGCAACACTTATTGGAAGGCACTGAGGATGGCACGCAGTATTACCAGTCCGAGCTCACAGCAGCTGGCGGCAACATGCAACGGACATATAAGATTGCCAACACCCTGCTTGGCCGAAACGGTAACAAGTCGCTACCTGAAGGGTCTCATGCAACCGACTCTGAACTTGCGTCTAGCTTTCAAAGAAGCTTCACCAAGAAGATTGATGTGCTCTTGTGCAATCTGCCTCGGCAGCCAGTTGTCGACCTAGCAATAGATATCATGTCTCCACTGATGTATTTTGAGGCTGCGTCGCCGACAGATGTCAAGAAGATAGTGTTGGCATCTGCTGCCAAGTCATGCGAACTTGATCCACTCCCATCGTCGCTCCTCAAGAGGCATGTTGATGCTCTCTCTCGGTGGTAACACGTTTAATCAATGCGTCTATATCCTCTCCCGTGGTTCTACAGGCGATGAAGCACACTGTTGTGATACCAGTAGTGAAGAAACATAATGATGATGTCAATGTACTCTCTAACTATCGCCCCATCTCGAACATATCGTTTGTAGCGAAGACAGCAGAGCGTTTCATAGCACGACAACTACAGCACTTCCTCGAGGGAAACGGCATTATATCCAGTCTACCAGAGCGCATATCGCCCACGTCATAGCGCCGAGACAGCGCTTCTGCGCATCCACAACAATGTAGCGCAGTCGACTGATGCACGTCGAGGTGTACTTCTGGTGCTACTTGACCTTTCTGCTGCATTCGACACACTTGACCACGCTATTCTGTTGCGACGCCTGCACAGATATGGCATCTGTGGTGCAGCACATGCTTCGCTAGCGTCCTACCTGCATGGCTAAACGTCTGTGGTACGCGTCAAAAAAGAAACATCGAAGATCAGTGTCATGAAGACTGGTGTTCCACTCCTTGTGTCTATAATTCGCCATAAACAGTTCTCATATAAATGCTGCTTCTGTTAGCGTTGCTCTGTCTCAAGATTTCTGGTGTAGTTTGCTAAATACAAGAACTCATAAACATATTGTTGGAATTGTGAAATTAAAAAAAATATTTTTCCTTTGATCATGTGTATCCAGATTTGGCAAGGAAAACTGTACTAAATTTTACAACTGTTTTTACCCATGTGGAAATCGCCCTTACCTGGTACTTAAAGCCTCACTCGTGTCATGTTGCTGCAGGAGATTCAGAATATCTGCGGAAACGTTGTCGAGCGCAATTCCTTCCGAGAATCGATATTCTGCAAACGTCAGGCGTTTGAAGCATGGCGCCAGCTGGTGGAGATCATCCTAACTACGTGTCCGGAGGATCTGCTTCATGGCGAGTCTCGACAGAACATGTTGTTTGAAATACTTCAGGACCTTCTTCTGAAGGTACGTGACCACTGACTAGCTCTTCTGCTTAGGTCTACCTGAATTATATCTGTGTTTCCACTTACCCGTTAAATGTAGTCGACCCAAGATGGTCTTATAACATGACAAGGATAATCATATGGAAGATATTGTTCATGGCTCCAAGATTCAATTAGACAGCAAGAATTAAACTTACTTTGGAACAAATGTTGAAACATGCGACGTTTCGAGCCGTCTACAGCGGGTCTTGTTCACGTGATGATGTCAGGTCGAGACGTCGCTTATTTCAACAACTGCTCCAAAGTAAGTTTAATTCTTGCTGTCTAAGATAGTCATGTTGTTTTGTAAATTTGTATAAATACAAACACAAAGGAAATTTTTTTATTTTCACCTCCAAACCCTTGGATCTTTGCTGCACTGTTTTGCAAGAACATCATTTTTCTTTTGTTAAATTCATAATCCATATATCAAAAATGGAAATAAAAAGACAAATGCACCATATTCATCCAACTGTGACTTATTTTGTATTTTAGGCAATTTGACCTGTTGCATTGATTGCGTGACCCGATCTATATGCCCATATAAGTCAAACTGAATGTGCATATTCTAATAATATTAAACTTTATTTAGACACCCATCAAATCCGGGACTCAAGGGTGTTTACAAAATCAGAAAATATCTAAGAAACATGAAATCACATATAAGAGAAATTAATATTCTGTGCAGGTTTCGAAGGAAGACGCCATCCCAGAGTTGACTGCGCCGGCGGCAGGAGTCATCCTGACCCTCATGACCAACTTACGACAGTGTTTCCTCACCATACAACCCGTCCCATCGCAGTGTGTCTCGCAGTACTCGCTAGAGCAACCAGGTGGCATCACCATCAGCCAGAGCTCCGGCTTCGGGCAGTCGAACAGCGGGCGCATGATCTTTGCGTCATCCCTCCAGGTGGTGCTGAAAGGATTGATCGAGCATCTCATGCGATCCAGTAGGTGGCGCTGCATTACTGTCGTAAAAGAAAAGCATCATGGGAGATTTGGCAGTCATCATTGGCAGTCATCATTGGCAGTCAATTGAGATTTTTTTTCATTGTTTACATTTCATGATGTGCGAAATAATAATGCGATCGTTTGTGTCCCGCACCAGCGAACCAGGTATTAAAGACTAAGTGAAATTAATCTTTTTTATTCCCAATCTTTATTAAATGTAATAAAAATATTATCGGGCTATTCAAATAACTTTTTAACCCTCTCTGTCACCCTGTTCAAGGCCCCTTTTGGTCACGTTTTTATGTACATTTTCTGCACAATTTCTTGCGACACCTAGCGACCGTTAATATCTTGGAATTGGGTAATATGCCATCAATCAACGGAGCTACCTACACTGTTCTCACATGCTTGATGTTTCTGACAGGGAACCAATGCAGGGCTAGTTCTGCCTGACGTGGTGTTTGTGTGTTTGCAGGCAGTGGGCCACAAAGGGTGAGGGCGAATCTGTATGGCGCTCTACTCTACTGTCTGCATATCGCCTGTAAGCCACCCGTGGACGAGAGTGTCAACTTAGCAGGTATGGACTAGAGTGGGGGTCAGTTAGACAATTCATTAACTTGTCTATGTATTAGTTTGCTGACTGGGGCAGTGTGGTTGTATCCCTTCTCAGGCATCAACATCCATTCACCTCTTTTTATGTTTGTTCGTTCTTTTGACCATTTGCATCTAATATACCAAATGGCGGAATATTTAAAAGTATACAAAATAGATGTATGTACGTGTACCAGATGTGCAGAGAAAGAGGGAAACGGTGGGTGAGCAAGTCTCAAGAGGGCACCACTGTGCCACAATTGGCAATAGCAGAAGTGAAATGGTCAGTGGGATTGTAAGATCAAACCCCATTGGTCAGAATTGCTGCTTATAGTTTATTGCTCCATGGGTGGATGTTGTAAGCTAGCAATAATTAATTGGGATGAGAATATAATCAATAAAAAATATTTCCCCTGACATTTTGGTGGATTGCTAAGAACTACTGTTCTATCATGCAGTATTTCTGAAGTGCTTAAAGTCGATGTATTCCTCAAAATCCAACAGGACACAACTCAAAAACATTTCCAACAACTTCCACCATCAATGAGTAAAATATTTAAGATGTATTTTTGTAAATTTTATTCATTTTGCGATAGACAGCATGAAATCAACTTACTTAGGAGCAATTTATGGAAGATATTGTTCATGGCTCCAAGATGAAATTTTAATAGCAAGAATTTAACTTACATGTCTAATGGAGTGTTGGAGCAATGAACAATACATTTTATAATTTTGCGATGTTTCAGACCTTGATGACGAGGGCATTGACGCGAGATTGGGGGCGACAGGAACACAGAGCGAGTTTGAACGACTCAAGCAAGACAACATTGACACAATCGTCAGCTATGGCGACAACTTTATGGGACTCGTGTGTCGCGACGCTTGTGACGGTCACGATGTAGGCAGGGTGAGTTTTGAAGATGGTCAGTCACTTGTGGGACGCAGTGACGCTGTAACTAGACCATACATAAGAACGCACCTTTACATTTTTAGTCACATTTGTTGTCAGCTGCGTACATTCGGGTAGCCTTTGGGACAGGCAATAACTTTATTAATGGTAATGGCGCCTGTCAAGCTCTGTAAAAATACAAGTCAATGTCCTTGTCAGCGTCCACGGTTTAGCCGAGGTGCAAGACAACGTCTGCATTCTTCAGCAATGGGTGGGAGACAGCATGAGTCTCCTAGAATGCATACCCTGAAGTGACTGAAGCATAATTGACATGGCACATTAAATCTGGATTTGCAACACTTCAACTCCTGGAATGTTTCTTCATTATACTCTGCGGCAACAGTAGCAGTCTGGTTTCCGTTATCGGGGCAATGTGAAAGTTATTATGCCAAAAGAATAATACCATTAAGATATTGCACCAATGAGGACACTGGTCCACTAGCAGACACCCATTGTAGATGTCTCGGACTGGGGCGTGAAGAGTCTGCTATGCCACTCTGTGGGTAGATTGGATAATGACGAAAGTGCTGTAAAAGACATAATATCTTATTAAGTTATGATACAACTTAGCTGTATTATTTGGCAAACAAAAGAAATGGTGACGATCTACAATTGTATATACGTTTTCGTCTGTTAGACTTAAGGTTAATTTCCAAATAGTGTTTACTGAGATATGGTGAAATCCAATAATAATGATAATAAAAATATGGATCCACCTACAAAAATTGCTGACTCTCATCAAAAAGTCAAAGCTGATAGCATTTGGAAACAGAGAAACACTGTTGGTGATGTAAGGAAGTCGGTTGTACCCATATGATATCCAATGGAGAAATTTGGTAAAATGGCCAATCTCGTAATTGATTACAGGTGAAAAATAAGGGACCCTCCCGAGAAATGTTCTGATTCAGGTCAAAAAGCTAATAAACAAAGGATGCAGAAAAAACGTCTGGTGAAGTTAACCTGATTGTTTCTATATACAATGGAGAAATGTGGTAAAATGGCAGATTTGGGTTGATGGGGGTGAAAAATAATGAATCTACCCAAAATTATTTCTCACTCCAATCAAAAAATTAAAGCTTCCAACTTAAGGAAGCTGTGGAAAAAGTTGATCCAGTCTGTTCCCATATCCCAAAAAAAAGTCGCTAAGGTACCTGACTTCGTTGATTACTCAAGCAAGTACTAAATATTACCTTTTGCACCACTGTTGATCAGTAATCCACATGCTCACTTTTTGATTTAACATTTTGCAGAATTTATTTTAAAATGGATTAGAGCTCTTCTGTGTTGGAGATAGATTAAGAAACAGGTGACATGTTGTAGATGCTGGCGCTCGCGTCACTTGATTGCATCATGTCGATTGACAAGCGTCACCACTGGCTGGCGTACCTGACGTCGAAGGGTTACCTTGACCATCTGGCAGAGGACTTGCTCCAGAACGACCTCCAACTCCAGAGCATGCTCCACGAACAACCCGCTCCACTCCGCGCTCTCTACATGTTTGAGTCGAAGATGGTGAGTCGAGTCAAGAGTTCTTACACGGAGTCAAAGTTGGTAGGATTAGGCAGTGTTTGCAAAGTCTAAGTCTTCTACATAAATAAAATATAACCTGTCTCTCTGTCCAGTTCTCTGTATGTCTGTCTGTCTGTCTGCCTCTCTGTCTGTTTGTCTGCCTCTCTGTCTGTCTGTCTGCCTGCCTCTCTGTCTGATCAGGAGTGTAATTATTACCAGTATAACAATGAGCCAACGATTCTGTCTGTATATCCATCTCTGGTTGTTATGTCCGTATGTCCATCTCTGGTTGTTATGTCCGTATGTCCATCTCTGGTTGTTATGTCCGTATGTCCATCTCTGGTTGTTATGTCCGTATGTCCATCTCTGGTTGTTATGTCCGTATGTCCATCTCTGGTTGTTATGTCCGTATGTCCATCTCTGGTTGTTATGTCCGTATGTCCATCTCTGGTTGTTATGTCCGTATGTCCATCTCTGGTTGTTATGTCCGTATGTCCATCTCTGGTTGTTATGTCCGTATGTCCATCTCTGGTTGTTATGTCCATCTCTGGTTGTTATGTCCGTATGTCCATCTCTGGTTGTTATGTCCGTATGTCCATCTCTGGTTGTTATGTCCGTATGTCCATCTCTGGTTATGTCCGTATGTCCATCTCTGGTTGTTATGTCCGTATGTCCATCTCTGGTTGTTATGTCCGTATGTCCATCTCTGGTTGTTATGTCCGTATGTCCATCTCTGGTTGTTATGTCCGTATGTCCATCTTGCTGTCTGTCTGTCACTGTCTGTCTGTCTGGAATTCTCTCTGTCTGTCAGTCTGTCTGAAAATTAATCAAATCTACATTTACTCGCTTTAAAAAATTGCCTACAATTTTTGTAGAATATCACAAATGCCTCCATATGGATTGTTTTATGTTAATGTGGATAATTTGTAAACAACCCTTTGAAATGACAGCTGACAGCCAACAGGTTTTTAATAAATTTAACAGAAGCCACTAATGTAGAGTCAGTAACGTTGTGTGTTGTTTTAGTGACAGAAGCCGCTAGTGTAGAGTCAGTAATGTTGTGTGTTGTTTTAGCAACAGAAGCCACTAGTGTAGAGTCAGTAATGTTGTGTGTTGTTTTAGCAACAGAAGCCACTAGTGTAGAGTCAGTAATGTTGTGTGTTGTTTTAGCAACAGAAGCCACTAGTGTAGAGTCAATAACATCGTTTGTTGTCCCCAGAGTCTGCTGACGCGGCTGGCAGGCACCGCTCCTGGTGCCCGAGCCTTGCTGCAGTCTCGTGTCATGGCCACCCTCGCTGAGTGCAACGTCTTCCATTTGCGGCCAGAAACTGACAGGTAACCATGGCAACACTGGTCAAGAAATGGACTACATTAGTGTAAAAAACATAACACTAACAATTGTGTTTTTGTACTGCTTTCGTGCTTACTTAGTTTCCTCTTTGTTTATCTTCTGCACCGATGATGTTGCTATTTGTTTCTCATCAATCCATGTCGGCTACTGACCCTGGGGGCGTCAGAGGGACATTTGAAAGTTTTTGTTTTTTTATTGATTCTAGAAAATGTTAACATGTTGAAATATAAAAACCTACATGAACATGATGGAAGTCTTCATGACAGACAACCACCCCTCTTTCTGACCATCCCTTCTGGTGAGTGGGTTATTGCAGTTAGTCATAGCCATTGTGGGTCAAATAAAGGTCAGCAAATTAACAAACCTTTTGACATCTTATCACTGCACACAACTACATTGATCATCATCGGTGCTGCACATTTCAATAGCTAACAGAAGTCGTATTTAACAATGATTGTAATGGATTTGCTGCAGGGCCGTTGAGAGCTTTGTTCCATCGGTGTTGTCGCGCTATCGACAGCAGATTCTCTTTCCCGTGCTGCGGTTATGTTTGTCTTTGCTGACGTCGATGGGCAGTGAGAATTGGCAGGCACGCCGACAGGTCAGATCATAAATCACAAAGAATTTCTATAGTTTGCACTGGTTACGCACCAAGTTAAGCCAAATGTCAAATTAGCTACTTGAGTAAAGAATGTCTTAATCGGGTGCAGGATTAGTATATCTAAATTGATCTTTGTATCTTGTTTGTTCAGATAGAAAGTTCTGTTTTCGTAAACGTTGTACCAAATTCAATTTTTCATCATGGTTTTAAGCTGATTGCTTTGAAAAGGTTTTCTTTTTAATATGCAATTCTTTAAACATTCTGATGAAATGTAAAAATTATTTTAATATGGCGTACAGAACAGTATTTCTGGGGTACAAAAATATAATCTTTTAGGATAGAAAGTAACTGTTTTGGGAATGTCTATAAGAATTGTTTTTAACATAAGATTTTGCATCCACAGATCCTGCGCTTTGTTGTAAGTCACATCGACATGTTCAGCGCCATCTTGTGTGAACGTCACACATCTCTCGACCTAGAAGCGATGCAGGAGCTTGCATTCGTCACCGCTGTCATTGGCCAGGCCGGAGTGGAGGGTAGGGGTCAATAGATCAATAAAATCACTCGTAATAAATAAATAAAATAATATAAGATAATACATAAATCAACATTTATATATTCATGTCATTGCTGCTGACTTCTGTAGTGTCATAATGGCAGAATGATCAAGATGTCTGTAAAACCAACAGCTCAATAAAGTCACTAATAATAAATAAATTAATTAATATAACAAATAAATCAAAGTTCATATATTTTAAGTAATTTCTGCTGACTCTAGTAGTGGTATAACGGCAGAAAGAAAAAGATGTGTCATTAAAACCACTGTCAAATAGTTTGCTTTTCTGACTACAAGAGGCAGTGTTAGCCCAGCAAAAAAGAAAGAATTTGGAGAATTTCATGTGTTAAAAATAACTACTTTTATTTATAAAGCACTGCATGTCCTGAATGAATATTGATTTACACTGAGGACGTGTGCGCGTCAGCCGTTGAGTTTTAATCACATCCAGTCACGTTTGGTGCACTAGACATCTTTAATGCTAATATTAGGCACAATGTAGTTATACGTAGAGATCGGGATGGTTGTTATCGAAGAACAGAATGAACCGAGAGATGTGCCACCCTGACCACAATATTCACAAACCATTTAATTTATATATAGACTATTATAATGTTCACGTTTAAATATGTGGCCTGCCACAGTGAACCGGGTATTCAATCGCACAGGCCTAATCTGCACACAGTCTAAAAATAGCTGTCTGTGTTATGTTCCATCAATTTTGTAATTTGGGCAGAAATGCTTACCTTAAAATCTGTCCTTTCAAAGTCCAGTTTATTTTCTGCAGCAAATTCAGTATTAATAAAATGCATTGACGAACCCACAGATTAAAAAGCAATCCATATACAATATGAGTCCAAATAACTTTGTTTCATAAAACGTAACTTTTTCAAAGTTTGCTTTAATTTTAGCAGTGAATAAAAAAACTACCGAGGATATTTCAACAAATGAGGTGTCATTTTAAAGCTTACGATCTATGGGGAATTCAATAGCCTTAATAGCCACTCTGCCGTGTGAGGTCCCAAGTATCAGTACATCCATGTCGTCACAACTGGGCCCAGAGCACTGTTCATTTTCCCTTTGGCGGCCCTGTTAACATTTTGTCAGATTAGAAAGAAAATTAGAAAACTGTACCTATAAAAAAATCTGAAATTTTTTCACAGCTGATAGATAACTCTGATAAAATTTCATAAAAATCACATACCTCCCTCCAACTCTTTTAAAACGCATCCAAGTGTGGTGCCCATCAATATTTACCAAAATAGCCATGTTTTTCTGCATCCACTTGTACTATGGCAAAAAACCCACCGCCAACTACAATCTTCCAATGTTTGATTTCACAGCCAATACATGTTAGCACTCAACCAGCTAGTATGCCTCATCTACTGTACTCTTCCAATGTGTCATTTCACAGCCAATACATGTTAGCACTCAACCAGCTAGTATGCCTCATCTACTGCACTCTTCCAATGTGTCATTTCACAGCCAATACATGTTAGCACTCAACCAGCTAGTATGCCTCATCTACTGCACTCTTCCAATGTGTCATTTCACAGCCAATACATGTTAGCATTCAACCAGCTAGTAGGCCTCATCAATTGCACTCTTTTTCCATAAAAACTTTCAAATTTTGAATATCAACTTTTATTAGGTACAGTATTATTCTGCAACACAACAGGAAGGTTAACTGTGGTCTGACCCCAACTGTGAACTTGTGTTTTAGGCGAGGCCCAGAACCAACTGATAGAGGAGGAAGTGACGGTGGAGTTCAAAGGTCACGTGGCACGCCTCCACCGAGAGATGATTGCCCTGCTGCCGAAGTACTGTCTCTCAGACAAGTTGCAGAAACAGCTGCGCAACGTGAGCGCAAGCAGTGGCCCCGACGGTCGAAACACGCAGACGTACATCCAGCTCGCTGTCGAGGAAATCACGGCCAACGTCGTCGCCTTTTGTAGGACAGACATCTCATGTAAGTGGAGTTTGAGGGAGACACTGTAGTGTGACAGTATACAGTGCTCGTCAGGTCAAACTGGCGTAGTTCCAGGGTGTATGTGCATTGACTTAGTATTTGTTTATAAATTAAAAAAATACATAAAATATTATTGAAGAAATATTTGTATGAAGTTTTCTTTTTTTAGCTAAACTACTTCATTGCACAATAATACATCACTTGTTAGAATAAATTTATAAAATGGAAAGTAGTAATTACATTTGCCATGGCATATTCCACAAAAACAAAACCTGTCAGCATTTTATTTATAAGATCATCTGGTTACCAATGATTATTATGTCCATAACATTCTTTTCATGTAATTTTTTTTAAGATATGGCAGTTGATAAAAAATTTGCATTTTATGATGGCTGTCTTTTGGATAATAATGTTCAAAGAAAGTGGAGTGGAACCCTTGTCACGGAGCAATATGCCTCAATAATCAAATGATACAGTTTCTAGCAGTGTCATTTGTTTTCCCAGCATGCAGCAGCCAGTTCTTCCGCATCTTGTTTCGACCGTGTCTTGTTGAAGCAATGTCACGTGACTTCCAGCAGCTTGACGGTAGGTCTGAGCAGTTCATTTAATTGTTCTGAACACCAGCTTGTTTATGCCAAAGCATTAATGATGCTTGAAAGAACTCCAGTAGTTGTTAGATAAATGTGTCACATGGATTAGTTACGGTTTAAAAAAAATTTTATTGTACAATGTGTAAATGGTTTCTACATGTGTCTTTGCCTCTGAGCTTGGTTTCCAAGGATATAGACACAAAAGACGTTACCTTATTATTGGTAACGTGGTTTCTGCAGGTAACATGCAGCACATGCACTCACAGCACATACACTCACAGCACATGCACTCACAGCACATACACTCACAGCACATGCACTCACAGCACATACACTCACAGCACATGCACTCACAGCACATACACTCACAGCACATGCACTCACAGCACATACACTCACAGCACATGCACTCACAGCACATACACTCACAGCACCAGCACTCACGGCACATACACTCACAGCACATACACTCACAGCACATACACTCACAGCACATACACTCACAGCACATGCACTCACAGCACATGCACTCACAGCACATGCACTCACAGCACATGCACTCACAGCACATGCACTCACAGCACATACACACATATATCGTTACTAAAACATGGTGACAATTATACAACCTGTAATTACCATGATATCCTCTGAAGTGGCAGTATGTTTTCTTGTATACAGTGATCACTGGTTTTACTTGTATACAGTGATCACTGGTTTTACTTGTATACAGTGATCACTGGTTTTACTTGTATACAGTGATCACTGGTTTTACTTGTATACAGTGATCACTGGTTTTACTTGCAGTAAATTAGGTATTTAAGGAAAGTGGTGCTTTAATAGTATGCATTTCTCTTAGGTATTTTATGATGTATACCCTGCAAGATTTTACGTGTAACAAATTCTTGTGGATAAATGTCATATGTTTGAATGAAGGAAAGTAGTAAATGGCCAGTTAGCCCTAAAAATTGGTGGAATGTTTATTGGCCTAAAACATAATGGATGGTTGACCTGAAAAAAACCCGCTTTCATCATATGAATGTGTTTCGTGTGACAGAGTACAAGGGTTGTCACGGCACTGCGAGACCCCACAACCTGGGGGTCATTGTGTGCATGCTCGTCAAGTGTGCTGAGAAGTTCCTGGCACTGTATGACTCTGACAAACAGAATCGTCGCAAGCTGCAGAACATCATCAACTTGACCAGCGAGGAACTGAAAGAGGTTTGTTTTGGTTGCTCCACGGGTGTGTGGTGTCTGCGTCAAAAGCTGAAAGTAAAGTAGTTGTCTACAGCGATTGTAGAAGCAGCAATCATACGGGTCGGCTGTTATTATGCAGTTTCACATTAATTATAATTACAGGTGTAACTGTAATAGAGATACATGCTGTAACTGGATAAGATAATTCACTTAAAGTGTAAAAATGAAAGTAATAATACATGTAATATTCTTTTTAAAACTGTGTACCCGGTAGTTGTATCCAACCTAAGAACTAATGCATTTGACTGTTTATATAACATTGTAATTTAATTTTATGATACTATATAATTAATGCATGTAATTGAATCCAGCCCTGCCTTGAAGGCCTTTACAGTTTTTGTTTAACAATCCTGCCGTCACTGCGTATCCTACAAGTTGTCTTGCAACATCTATGTTAATAATTAGCTACAAAAACATTTTGACCATAAATTCTTGATGCAGTTGTGTGGCGGACTAGTGACAGAGAAGATGTCATCTCAACAACGTCACAAGATCGCCAGCTACCACCTACTGCAGACCATCAGAAACACAACGAAGGAGCTTCAGTTCTACTCATGTATCCTCTGTATTCCCTAGCCATTATATTGCTCAGTAACTCAATCTCACAGTTGGTAATAATTATCCGTTCACATATTTTCAGCTTTTGTTTATAGCAAACAAACTGTTCCACCATCCTGCTTAATGTCTTTCTTCCTGAAGTCTATTTCTCAATGGCTGTATATTGTAATGTACTGCCAATATAGAATCTTAATGATTATTTTTTAAGTAACAAATGTGTAGAATTGACCAAATAAATACACGATTCATTGAGTAAGTTCTTGGAATTTATTATGAATAAGTACATAGATTTGACGTTCATAATATATAAATATAATTTACTCTGAATAATTACATAGAATTGACCCTGAATAAATATGTTGAATTGTCTAATAAACTAGTGAATAGTTATTTTGGCTTGACTATGAAAACTTACATTGAATAGAATCTCTTAATAAGTACGTAGAATTTACTGTGTGAATAAATACTTTGGCCTGTTTGCTCGCTGGGAGCATAGGCCATCGACCATGGTCCTCCACTCTTGTTGGTTTTATGCCATTCTTTCAATTTCTCTTCTGGTGAAGCCCATCTTCTTTCTTTCACTCTCAGTGTCTCTCTCCCAGATATCTCTCTGCCAGGGGTCTCTCAGTCTCTGCCAGGTGTTCTGCCTTCCTCTTCTCTTTTGGGGCTCCGTGTAATAATTGTAATTGCTTGTCGTGTAATGTTTATTGCTGGTTTTCTCAGTGTGTGTCCTAGCCACCTCCATTTCCTTATTCATTTTCTAATGATAGATATTTGATACATCCCCCTAGTGTAGTGTTTGGAATAAATATGAATAGATAGGAAATGATGTGAACTGCGTTGTTCCCTGACCGCACTGTCAGATATCCTAGAGAACAGCCTGTACATTCTGTGGCACCATCTAGACTTCTACCTCCTGCACTGTGTGCCAGTTGAACCTGGCTCCACTCTCTTTCGTGTTCACATGAGGCAACAGCACCAGCTGAGAAATCTACAGGGTGAGTTGGTCGGGAGTTGCACAGAACAAACTTGATTATTTCTTCTGCAAATATTGCCAAAGCAAACCTTTATTGTTTTGTTTGCGTGATGTGTAAATATTACCTTCACCTTAACCCCTCTTTGCTTCGCGTTTGAGCACGCACATACAATCCAGTGCACATATATATATATATATAAATGAAAGCATGTATGTGTATACCATGTGACACACATTTTAAAAACAATGGACTTGAATAACAGTGACAATATTGAATAAGCTTTTTTGCTCAAATTTCAACCCGTCCAAAAACGAATTCTACCCGTCCAAATGACGGACGGTCAGGGCTGAGAAATAAAACTGTGGAGCAATGACTGTTTCTTTGTGGCAATAAGGCAGACGTTGGTGCTTCTTTAGATTACAGTGTCGCCAACTTCTCGACGGCGAGCATGGATGATGACACATCAGCGGGAACGACAGGAGTGACACGCGACGAACTAGAGCAACTCAAGCAGGATGCTGTCGTCTGCGTCAACGAGTCGCTCTTCAAGAAGCTTCAGCAGATCGAACAGGTAGGGGAGAGTGGGTTTAAAACAGTTTGAGCAGGTAGGGGAGAGCAGGGTTAAAACAGTTTGAGCTGGTGGGGGAGCGGGATTAAAACAGTTTGAGCAGGTAGGGGAGAGCGGGGTTAAAAGTTTTAAAATTTTCAACAGCACCCTCCACACCCAGTCTTTCAATGTCATCAGAGGAGCCATGACAGTTGAGAAGCTGACGTTGAAGTTACAGCGGTGCAGTGACAAAAAAATTGTCAACAGCACCACCCCACCCCTGTCGGTCTTTGTCATCAGTGGAATCGAGACTAGGGAGAAGCTAAAATATTACAGCGACGTGGTGGGGACAAATTTCAACAGCCCCCCAGACTACCCTATCTGGTTCCACCCCTGACATGCTATGTGGGAATAAGAAGATACTCTAAAAACTCTAGAGAAAGATCCTCTGAAGTAAACCACCAGTCCTGTTACTTGGTCCTTTGACCGGTTGGAACTGAAATAAATAAGTTATGATTCTGTTTCAGTGCTACACCTGCAAGCGGACTAGATATGACTTTGTGGAGGCGCTCATTCGCAGGATCCGCCGTTTACTCAAGCTACACACAACAGCCGCCAGTTGAAGACACTCACTGACATACTGTCGTGCCACCTTGAGCAGTGTATCCAACAGACGTATTTACTATAACTAATGCAGCACCAATATTAATGTCAATTTTTTTAATGACGTGGCTTGGGTTGAACTTTACAACAGTGAAAAATGCATTCAGATACACAAGGTGCACATGTTGAAGTTACTAACATGTATGCACATTGATAGCGTCATTTGAGTGTTCGCCTCTACATATGCCACTTGTTATAGCAAACTTATCGAAGTGGAAGGCTGCTATTACGCCAATACCAACACTTAACACATATATGAAGCTAGCCACATCTTCTATAAAAAGCACCATTTTCAAACAAGTGTATATAAGTTACTATGTCTAATCAGTTATCGTATGGTATAGAGTAGACCGTAGGAACAACATTATTTTATGATAATTTTTTCTATATTTCTTGTTTAGATGACTGTGACACATCATGTGTACTTTAATTATATATCCTGCCGTTTATGTGATGTTTTCACAAAGTACTTGTACAGTGAATATGAAACTCCTTGCTATGTGACGTGGCTAACTGGAAAGCTCTTCACGTGGCATGTGCTACAGTTGCCAGCATTTGAATCCTGCATTTGATTGCACATTGTTTACTGTATTACTGACAAGTACTCATACAGTGTACTATGACGCCCTTTTCTGATTGTGACATTTCAAATTGTTCAATAAAATAATTTTGTGCATAGATATAATTGTTGTTGGCTTAATGTTTAACATTATAACTACCTTAGCAAAATTAATGCAGTTTCACCGTCTTCATATCTCAAAAAATTACTAATTATAGACAATTACATTACAATTTGTGAAAAAGATACCTGCGAACTACAAAAATTTGATTTATATAGAAAAACGTTTATGTGAAGGTTTCTATTCATATGTATATTTTCATGAAACTTTCTGCTAGTCTCCTATTATAAATACAGTGGATATATCGAATGTTTTATGCAGTTTATTAGGAATGTTTGCAAAGTTAAATATATGTACTTATTATTAACATCCAGTATTCTTTGTACAAAAATAATGATATTTCAAACAAACACTAGTTACACCTGAGATAACTTCAGCTGGCATCAGTCAATTCCTTAGACTAAGTGAAATGAATTTGTCAATTCCTTTCAAAAAAATGTGTAAATGTAATGCTCTTGTCAAGTAATGTGCCAAATATGAATTCTGTTGATTGTAAACTCATGTCAATAAGCCCGTTCAAACATGATCATTTGCGCGTCACAAAACGCGCAGAAGTTGGTGATGTCACCGTGTCACACTGTCTTTAAACATGGCAAAAACTCCAAAAAAATCCTGTGTACATTCAGCAGCACATTTGTAGATAACAAATGTGCCGCTGATGGTTATATTTTAAAAATTTCAGTTCCATTGCAATTTCATGTACAGTGGCTATACATGAAATTGCAATAATGGAATTTAATCTTTTGTAACGTTCAAATGGCAATACCGCAACAAATAGAGGAAAGTCCTGTGCAAATCCAGCAACAAATGTGTAGGCAAAATTATTCTTTAGGGTGATATCAAACTGCAATTTCATGTACAGCCTGAAACAGCAGGCCGCCAACTGCTCGCCATGTTAAAGGATAAGGTGCACTATTTACCCAATTTACTCAACTGGGTAAATAAGTTTCAACCAACATTTTGCAGTTGGTATTTCTACAAAGAAAGAAGACACAACACTAGTTAGTGTCAGCCTTTCAACAACACATTCGATGTTGACCTTTTACAACCAAGTCATAACTATTACAAATTAAATTAATTATAGTCTGACAAGTGTTACCATGCAGTTGATATTACAATGTGGTAGAAGGCATATAAGGTGATAGAAAGCTTATTACAGAGATTTAGTGTGATAGAATGCATATATTATTACTATGTGATAGAAATCATAATTTTTACAATATTAATTTAGTTAGTTTAACTGCGATCATATCTACTGGACTTCTGTTGCACGATTTAGACAGAGGGCAATGTACACCTCATTATGCTTCAGCCTGTTTTCTTTGTGTTGTATCTTCTTCATGTAGCGTCATTGATAACAGTCAATTGTAGAAGACCTGTTAAATGTTCATCCTATATAATTTAGTATTTTGTTTTCTTATTCTTAGTTCTCAAGTTACAAATGTGTTCACACAATTAACTCCATCACCCTTGGTCATAAAGCATCATTACCATGATTTCACAAATAAAAAAATGCCAGCATTAATGTATGTAAATCGTTAAATGGTGAGACTGCAGTGTGACGATGATATCAACGTTAGTCAACAGAGTCACTATTCTCTTTGTGGAGGTCCTCTATAGTTGTTTGTCTTCTTTATGATGCCATTCTCAATCATGCTGTAGACCATGTCGATGTACGTGTCTTCAATGTTGCGAGGCTGAACACCAAGAACTTCTCTCATACGAGTGTTATCTAACTTTGTATCTTTGCCAATGCTGGGCAGAATCATCTGAATCGTTTTGTCGAACCAACTGAGAAGCCACACAAATGCATACGGTGCTGTATACATTGGAATATTATACCCCTGTGAGCTGAATTCGTTGGATAGAATCTTTGCGATTCTGGATAGCCAGAGTCCCTCGCCGTGGACAATGTGACGATTTCCCACGGCTTCAGCGACTGTCATCGCTTTGATGTGGGCCGCAGCGACGTCCCGTACATCAACACTTGGGAAGTGCAACTTAGGCAGCATAGGCATGGCGTGTTCCATCATACGCTTTGGCAGCTCCATACTGGTCGACATGCCCCCGCACAGCACCGGCCCCACCACGTAGCTAGGGTTGATAACGGCCAACTCAAGTCGATCACCCGATAGTCCCTCGATGAAATCCCACGCTGCCTTCTCTGCCAACGTCTTGCTCTTCATGTAGGGGCCGATCGAGCCACCGACGTCGGGCCAGTCGGCTTCAGAGAAGGTGTGGTCGGTCTTCGTCTCGAAGCCGCCAGAGATCGCGGCAACTGAACTCGTGAGCACGACTCTCTTGACGCACTGCGCGGCTTTGCACGCATTCAGCACGTTCAGAGTCCCATCGACGGCCGGCTTGATGAGTTCGTTCTCGTCAGACGGATTCTCGGCAGGAAACGGACTGGCCGTGTGAAGTACGTACGTGCAGCCATCGACGGCGGCCGACCAGCAAGCGGGGTCGAGCAAGTCGGCTTGGATCAGTTCGAGGGGATGTTTGGCTTGTGGATACAGCTTTTGCAGTGGTCCAACTTTGGATTCGTTCGAAAGACTCCGGACGGTACCACGGACCTTGTAGCCTTGTTGTAGTAACTGACGCACTATATGAGTTGCTATGAAGCCTGACGCTCCTGTCACAAGAACCAAAGGTTCCGCAGCCGCCATGTTTAAATCACGAGCCCGCTGCGAGCGCTCGTATCGTTTATGGGGTCAGTAGGGGTAAGACCACATTTAAATTTTACATAGGCGGCCATTATAACGTTTCCTTCATTTCCTGCTAAATTTGATGAACACTTTTCTTGAAAATTTCACAGCATATTTAATCTCCATTGACACAAGTGCTGTGGAAAACTCGTAAAATTCTCATACCTCAGTTTTCAGAAAAATCCACCCAAACCTGACACCCTTCAATTTCGCCCCAATCTGGTGGCGAATTTTGAAATATTGGTGCGTTCTGCAAAATAGCCATTGTGCGAATATGCGAGCGACTAGCGTATGTTTATTGCTACCTCGTGAAAGATCTAATGTAGTAGTACATTTAGTATTCACTGGACTGACATGTGCCATGCCAAAGTGCTCGAACAAAATTCACACATGACACCAAAACGGTATTTTCAAGGGCACTCTTTCGGCGGGTAATGGCGGACGAATCCTTAATGTGGTCTTACCCCAAATAGATCTCCTGAATCTTGCAAATCTTCACGAAAGTTTGATTTATATCAAGCCATACATATAACTAGATTAACCACAAAGGGAAATTTGCACTGCCTCAATAACAATTAAAATATGCGTCATCAAACTGTGCACACCTCCAAGCTAAACAGCGCCTTGAGTTGGTTTAAACATGCTTATTCGGTACTTTATATTACATACGACGTTTGCCTGGTATGAATGGTACTGAGCACAGCATACAGGCCAACACAGTATCTTACCGATATGGGAATAAAATATATAGAATATTAACGAAATATATTTGTTTGTAATTTTTCATAAAATGTATTCTTTGGCAAAAAATACACAAAATCATTATTTTAAGCAGCATTTTATTGGACATGCACGTTGCAAATCTTCACGAATTTTGGTATAACATAATGCCCACCAACTATGCTAAATAATCTGAGGCAATCATGAACTATACGTCACTCGTGTACGACACCAGTAGGTGTCAAAAGCACAAGCCACGCATTTCAACAATATTCACAATATTGAAAGGCACAGAGGCGTCTTTTGATGGTAACTACAATTATATTGTAGATAACGGGCTAAAATGGGTGTAAATTGAGGTATATACATAGTACATTATGAAAACAAAGCTGGGATGCCCAGTGGAACGTGTATCTTGCGTCACACAAATTGTTGTCCTAACCCCCCTTAAAATAACCATACTTTTACACAGGCGCAGATCTCTGCTTGATACAGAGTGTCCAAACATCGCCACACGTCAATTACTTGGCCACTGTGTATTTCGCTGATGTATACACATTATTGGAAACAAGAGATACTACTGGCAAAATAGTTAATTTCAGAAAGAAACAAACGTTTGACAAGGACATCCAAGACACGTGATAAAGGTTGTTGACAGTTGTGGCACCCAGTATCTCTCCAAGTACATCAACGAGTCCATTGTCCTAATCATATTTTATTTAAACATCGCCAAATTCTTACAAGGGTACTAACAAACATTTCTGATGTTAAATATACGGATATAACGTAAAAATACCAGTGGTAAAAACAGCTTCTTGTCAGAGTAATTGACGTCAGCCTACAGTTAGTTTAAGCTGCCTTGCCTTGTGCAAACTTCGGTATAATTCGGTTATATTAGAGCTGAAAAGCACACGATCGTTGAAAATGATAGCATGCCAATCCATGTACACAATTTCAACATATGACCCTTCTCTTAGGTGACCAGTTTTAATTTGTATGGCTAAAAATGAACTAATTCGGATCATTGCGGTCGCTGCACATTTGGAGAGTCACACACTGTTATGATATTCTCTGTTACATTCGTGGTATATTTATGTAGATTCTCAATTGTTCTTCTTGTCTCAGTTAGTGTATAGATGTTGCTATAAAAATAGGTGCTAGATGCCTGATTAGTAGAAGTGTGTGGACAACTGGCTTCCTATGGTGGCCAACATTTCACTAAAATTAGGGCCGCGTTGGGGGGGGGGGGATAAAATGTTGCCTGCTTGCCCATTATTGCTTATTGTGCGATCCAAGTATCATATATATAAAAGTGCCATATAATTAGGAAGGACAAGTTGGAACAGCAGAAACACCCACGTTATAGTATTGGGGTTATGAAACACGCATTTATATATGTCGCTTACAAAAATATAAATGATATAACTAAGGCGAAATTCATCCTACTGGAAATATGTCAATATTGTTGCACATGATGTAGATTTAAAAGAAACTCCACGCCCTGACACATATACACTTTTTACACAAGCTTTCGTGGTACTCAGTATCATAGAACATGCTTGGAATGTACTTTTTAACTTTCACGCCACCAAAATTATCACTTTATTTTCCATGCATATCACATAATACCTGGCTTATTAATTACTTTTAAAACTTCTTTTAGATGTAATACTAACAGTATGCAATAGCTGCACGATATTCTGGCCTACACCAGCTTCCAAATACAGCCGAAAAACCATCACCCGTCGCTCAAATCACATTTTGGCAGTTTTTGTGATAAAACGGGCGTATTTCTAATTTGCGGTAAGACCACATTTAAATTTTACATAGGCGGCCATTATAACGTTTCCTTCATTTCCTGCTAAATTTGATGAACACTTTTCTTGAAAATTTCACAGCATATTTAACCTCCATTGACACAAGTGCTGGGTAATGGCGGACGAATCCTTAATGTGGTCTTACCCCAGTACACTGGGCCTATTTCTTTTGTCTCTCCGACCTGTCCGCGGAGAGAAATTTGCTATTCTATTTGACGCGGAGAGATCACGTGATCTCTCCGCGTTAAAAAGAACAGCCCGGAGAGGCTTGTCGCATGCGGAGAGGTTGCGGTTGAATAGGCCACGTGACTTTCAACATGACGGATTATAAACGAAAGATAAGTGGCATTGTACAAAATATAAACTGAAATATGTAGTTTTCAGTTTGCTTTATATATGTGATAACGCAATGATGTACATTTCACTTGAGCAATATACACAATGAAGCGTGTAAATATGTATTTGGAATATTCAACTAAGTGAAATAAGGGTTTTCTGTATTATCGCCATAATGACAAAACATTTAATGATTGAAATGAGAAATGTCAAATAAGGA
Organism: Escarpia spicata; assembly: GCA_963995525.1. NCBI lineage: Eukaryota > Metazoa > Annelida > Polychaeta > Sabellida > Siboglinidae > Escarpia > Escarpia spicata. Next base: position 47,772,233 of record OZ023218.1, read on the forward strand.
ACCTGCGTGTGTATACTCTGCAAATACAGATGTCTAGATGAGAATGATACTGCATCCATTCTGTTAAAATAAAAAATAGCATGTTACAGAAACAGGTCTACGTAACATAGCCGGTAAGTCGTAAACATGCAGAGTATGCTATATTTAAATATTAATAATAATAAGATAACTTCTATTGCGCCTAAATCCTTGGAAACCAAGCTCAAAGGCGCATCAAAACAAAAGGATTGGTCAATCTTAAAATCCATAAGTAGTATTCCAGTTGTCAACAGATGGGTCAAGGCGCCAGGGAGCTACGATGGATAAGCAAGGTTGTAAAGATAACTTTTTAAATGATGACATAATTTGTTAAATGTTCAACTGATCTAACACTAAGAGGGAGCGTATTCCAAAGAGTTGGTGCAGCAACAGAAAAAGCCCTGGTTCCAATGTTAGTGTTAACTCTTGGAGCAAAAAGTAGGTCAGAACTAGATGATCGAAGCTGGATAGTTTTCTTACAGGAGTAAACAATGAATGCAAATAAGATGGTTGCTTACTGGACAGTGCCTTGTATGTAATGGTACAGATCTTAAATATTATACAATATCATACAGGAAGCCAATGCAAAGACTTCAAGAGTGGTACAGAGCAAAAAAAACGAGGAGATCTTGTAACTACTCGTGCTAGAAAATTTAGGACGTGCTGAAGTTTTGTAATATCCTTGCTAGCGATAATTTTAGCAACAGAAAATAACATGCCTGCGAATACGGCGAAGATCACAAATGTGATAAAAACAGCAGCGACATGTTTGAGATATGTGTTGTCGGACATTGAAGTTACTATCCAATATCACTCCTAGATTCCACACTGAAGTTGCTGGTGTGATATACTGATTAAAAATGTGTGTATGAAAAAACCATCCAGTTTACTACGCTGCATTGGAGTACCAATAATGATCAATTCAGTTTTAATTGCATTTAATTTCAAATTGCTGTCAGTCATCCATTGGAAGATATCTTGAAGGCAATCACTAAGTTGGTTAAGGGAGCGATTTGTATCAGTATCATCAGCATAAAGATGATGATCAAAGTTGTCTTTGTATAACAGAGCTTAGTGGCGTGGTGAATTGTTTGTATTGTCAATTGCAGTCTTGAAGCAGTATCAAAACAATGAATGTACATTTAATAACATTCTCGTATTGTTGTTTTGGTACCCCATAAAACAGTGCCAGAAGATACCACTATAGTGGTGTGATTGTTTGCTGCACAGCATACCATTCTTGGAATCGGGGAACCGTGTAAATGCAGGGTAATATTAATAACAACATTTAATTAAAATGTTCATTACATTATTTACAAGCATCCATTTTTAGTTTAACATGTATTGTATGAATTAATACTGTAAGGATTTTCAGAAATTAAATGGCACATAATGTTTAATATTTTTCTTACAAAATTTGATAATTTGAAATAGATTACTGTTATTTTCAATGTTGTAATTCATGCAATATTACCACGCATCAGAGCGGTGGGGTTCATAATGGTCCAGTGATGTGTGGCAGGTTCAATTCCTGCTAGTGTTTGAATGTTGCATACAAAACAGTACTGGTTGTGCACATCCACTGATTCCATTAATTGCCTTCAGAATGTGTAATGTAGTTTTGATGTCGCTCCTACCACTTTTCTATCTGAAGTGATGTATTTTTTATGTGATTAATAAAAAACACACAAACAAATCAATCATAAACAGTGTTTGAACATTTAATTTGAACCCTGAAGAGATTGTATACATATTTTTTTATTCTTTACTCAATATCAATCCTATGACAGTCAAAATGTATTTCTTGCATAACAAATGTCTACACACTAATATGAAAAGAAATGTCTACATACTGATATGAACATGCACCTTTGTTGCATGGAATTATTTGCACATACATTAAATGCACTTATTTAGTAAGGGATAATGAAATTCAACCGTTTTATTTCTCCATTGCAAGAAAATTACATCATAAAAAACACACATATTGCTTTGACTATGATCGTGACATTGATGATGATCCAATATTGTTTCTCGTCTCCTTCAGGTTAGGCAGCTACTCTCAAACAGTTTCCGTGAACACATCATCAGTGCAATGCGAATTAAGCAATACTTATTGTATTGGAATGTGTTAAAGGGAACTGTTTGCCATGTAAATACAACCACATATTTTGTATACACCCAGCTTCTTGAAGGACCATACAATGGATGTATGACATATACAATGTGTCTTGTAAAAAGATATACAATCATGTAATGTGAACATGTGGGATTACATAACGCAATAGCATGCACGCTTTTATTGGATAAGAGTTGTCTTTCTTATTTATTTCTAATAGTTACATCATTAAACACAACACACAGATGTCCCATCTTTGATGAGTAAGTACCATGCCCTGGTACCTACAGCACAACATGATTTTAACAAGTTACATTGTGCACACAACTATCAATGTTTAGTTGGCAGACCTGGGTTCAATTCTTAATTGAATTGAATTCATCAACAATATGCTCGAATTTTATTTGAATAAAATTAATTGAATTGGAGTTGATCCTTCTTGTGAGTATATTGAATTAAATTGGAATTGATCCTTGGTAAATAAACATGAATTGCAATTTAATTGGAATTGACAAAAGTGAATAGAACCCAGGTCTGATAGTAGGTCTACACACTATTTTTACAATTTGCACCTCCAATTAATTATACACAGTACAAGAATAAATACATATTTTAACGTAAATATGATTGCAATACTCAGTTTTTGTTGTTCGAGTATCCATTTGTTCTGCCATATTTGCTTGCTATACGTGGCGAACACGTTATTAGGCACTACAAATTAAGCAACAACAATGTGGTGTATGTCATACACAGATCACATGAACGCATCGGCTTTGACACAGGCGTTACACATACGACATAGTGTTTATTTTTGTTACAATATTAATGCATATTTTTTAAATAAAATGATTGACTAATAACATAACAGCACATGATGTGAACTTGTGAGCATATGTAACATATTTAATGTTGTAAGCATCATCGTATTTTAAGAAAAAATAACTAACAAAATGACTCGGCTATTGATTCTGCGTCCATGTTGTTTATGGGCGATAACAAGGCGGTTGCTACCATCTCCGATGTGCGCCGAAGTCTATTCTATTTGACCCTCTCCGCTTTCTCCGCTTCCGGCGTCTGCAAAAGAAATAGGGCCTATGACACCCGCAAGAGCATTAATGTTTCCCAGTTGGTACCTCCTGTAATCTATATATAGATCAGTTATGCGTGCCGCGCGGTGTGGGGTGGCGGTTATTACCTTCCGGTTCCCTTTTCTTTCTGCGGTTTCTCTTCATGTTCGCGTTTAACAATTTGACATCTACATATATATACAATTTACGATACACACACACACACACACACACACACACACACACACACACACACACACACACACACACACACACACACACACACACACACACACACACACACACACACACACACACACACACACACACACACACACACACACACACACACATACACACACACACACACACACCCACACTTTACAATTACGTATCGGACTGACCAACAAAAGAATAATAGAAGATAGTAGAATATAGTAGAATAGTAGACAATAATTATAGTATGGAGTAGTACTTAGATGCAATGTGAAATGCATATAAAATTCCGAGTAAGCTTTATATGCAGTGATAATATAAAAAAGATTTCACAATTACCTTAATGATCGTCATTTTAGCAATCGCACTGACAGAAAATAATTAAGAAAGCTCCCGTTTGAAATGTATGGAGGTGATTAGTTGCAAGTAATTCAATTATTATGTTTTACGTTTGTATAGGACCCCTGACAATTTATTAATGGTTGTCTCACTCTCTGATAACTCGACGAAGACCTATAGAATACCCCCGAAACGCAACAAGCATTGATAATTTAACCTTCTCCGCCGCCGGTGTCCTGACTCAACGCCAACTGTGCCACGGTCCGGAGTATTTCCATAACTTGGTGACAAAAACTATATTGGTATTGATCGACAGTCCATGTCGTGGACTATCTAGCACTATCCTGTCGTCAGGAGTGCGAGTGGCTCCATTCCTGTCCTCGATTTCAGTTGTCTTCGTGATCTTGCACGATTACGATTGTATAATTTTGTCTGATAAATGTGTGTAGGCATTTCAAAACTCGTTAAATTAAAATCATGGAGACATTGTAAATTTCGTTCTACTCTATAGAATGCAAAGAAGCAATTTGTACATCACCTACACACTCATCTCCTATGTGATATTTAACATTTCAAACAATGCCAAGGTCAAGGCAATAATGCTGAGCCCTTGATTATGGTTGGTGTGGAGGGAATTTGGCATTGCCCAAACAAAAATGTTTATTTGAAACTCAGTTGAAATTCAACTGAGTTTCAGTTGAAATTCAACTGATTCTATATGAATAGTTGAATTTCAACCGTTGAAAGTTGATTTTAACTGCTGTTCAACCTGCCTTCAACAGTTGAATGCAAGTTGAATGTGAACATGAAGTTGAATGCAAGTTGAAAGCGGGGACTTAGACTTCAACTGCAGTTGAATGCAAGTTGAGAGCGAGCACTCATACTTTGAACAACAGCAGTTGAACGCAAGTTGAAAGCAGGGACTTACATTTCGATAGCAGTTGAACGCAAGTTGAAAGCGGGGACTTAGACTTCAACTGTAGTTGAACGCAAGTTGAAAGTGGAGACTTACATTTCAACAGCAGTTGAACGCAATTTGAAAGCACAGACTTAGTCATTTTAAAGAATCCGTTGTAGTTGAACACAGGTTGAAAGCAGGGACTTTATAAATGTCCACAACTCAGTTTGAACACAAGTTGAATGCAATGATTTTATCATTCCTAATAACATGTATTTTTAAAGAAGGCATCCTGATTATAAACACAAACTTACTCTTGCGTATTTACACAAATTCATTCACAATTATAACTGAGGTCACTGACATTTATAAATAATATTTCAGTAGCAGGAATGGGATCAATTCAAAAATGAATTGGAATTATTCAATTCCTTAATTGAATAAACAAAAAGGTGGAACAACCGAATAATTTAACATGACACTGGACTCCCGCTGTTAAGAGCAAAGCGATGTGCTTTAAATTAGACAAGGCTCCCAGTGGGCTCACGAAGTCTTTTAGCAATTAATTTTTGGTCAATCGGACAACGTCTCAAAATTATTTAAAACGACATCTATTCGATGTCTTTCTGTTGATATCTAAATCACGCCGACGAATTGACATACATTACATATCTTTCTATTGACATAAAAATCACGCTGGATAATTGCCCGAAAACGACGTTGAACATAGAACTTTTATCGTTTCAGAATGACGTAAAAATGACGTCTATTATATGTCTTTCTGTTGACGTCTAAATCACGCTGTAGAATTGACGTCTGTTGGATGCAGTGTTATTGACCTGAAAGTGATGTTGATTGAACAGAGAATCTTTTCCGTCTCAGAATGACGTAAAAATGACGTCTATTAGACGTATTTCTGTTGACATATAAATCACGCTAGTGAATTGACAAATTTTAGACATCTTTCTATTGACGTAAACAGTGCCTTTGGAGAATTGACATCAATTAGATGTACAATTGTGGCAAACGAAATAATTATTAACTTTTCTATCTCGGAAAGACGTAAAAAGACATACTTCATTTGACGATAATACCATGCATGATAATTTTGATCTATTATGTAGACATAATGTTAACATATAAATTATTTTGAACAAATAAAGTCGTATCTTCCAGAGATAGCATAACATATGAATATTTGTTTACTTACATTTGGGCACAATAATTATTTATGAGAGTTCATTAATTGCTAATGCATGCATCATATCAACGTTTGGGTCTCGGTGTTGACTAAATAACAAATAGTTATAAATCAAAACGTAAAACAGCTATAATTAGAAGGCTACATACATGATAATAATATGATCTTCCACACTCAAGTATGCAAGCAGTTATATATAATGGTAATGAATGCATCAACCCATATTAAACAATAACCACAACTTTCCAGTAGGTTGATGAATACCACTGAGGTATCTACAATGCAAAGTGTTTTCTATGTTTTAGCTATAAATGAGGTATGCTGTGTCTAGATCCAATTCGGGTCACATATGACCAACCTCTAAAAAGATAAATGACTATGAGTTCAAACGGGTCAACCGGTTGCTGCCCACATACCCGGTAATTCGAGTCTGGAACCCGCAAAATCTCTGATGACTTGCCATGCACCTATAACCCTAACTCGCAGGTCGGCCTGTACAACTTTGGCGGGCAATTTTAAATACACCACATGTGTCCGTATGTGTGTGTGGCAGAATTCGACAAGTTACAAACTGCAGTGCTGTTTGGATTTCGTGTTTGTAAAAACTTTGTATTGTTGCAGTTTTTCTGGTTTGTCATTTTTTCTTGCAAATCCACAGCATGTCTCACTTGGTGGCTGTCTTTGCGGATTCTATTTTCAAGTATCTTCCCCATAGTTTAGATGGTGTCCAGTTCGAGCTCTACTGTAGACGAGGTGTTGGTGTCAATGGCATTCGTCAAGGTAAGATGTATTGTCTAAGAGGCACACAGTGAAATGAGAAATTGTGCATCGATCACTATATTACTGTACACATTTTACTGTAGTGTTATCACACATGTGGAAATTGTATGTTAATTTCCTGTAAAATAGTGTTGTAACCCCTTCTCGGCTGGTACCTTCCCGGGTAGATTATTTTGCCCTTTATGACTAATAATGATCAACTACTTGAACAAGGTTCGTAAATTAATATACAGGAAGCATATTCAGTTTTTATATTCAATAAATGATTACTACCTGATACTGAAGAATACATATTTATATTTAGACGGTGCCGCTAATCCAGTCGGATGAGAATCCATTAACTTAACTTAAGATGTTGCCGAATTTCAATTTTCTTTCACGTCTTAATAACGCATTTCCATTGGTCATACATTTTGTTTCTTTTAAATAACATTACATTCTCATCATTAGCATTTTAGGAATAGTGATTTCGCTGCAACTTGATACGGTTACATTACACAAGTGTTCTTTGAAGCTGATGCCGGTCGTCGTGTGTGTCGCGTCCGATAGAACTTTTGACGCGGCCCGGCTTCGCGTTTACGGTTTAGACTTTAGCGCGTTTAGCAGCCTACTGTAGAATTATGGACACTCCTGGTCTGTCTTGTTGAATGATAGGTGTATGTTGACTGCTGAGCGCCTCAGCTTTTATTTGATATACATATGTTACATACTATGATATCACTACAATGAAATGTTATAATAAATTTTAGGAATTAGAATAGAAAACACAATATATTAATTTGCAATTGTCATTGACATCTCTATTTTATGTTCAGTCTTAGGCTTAGCAAGACAATTTCATTTAAATTATGCAGAAGTTTAGAACATCTCTTAACTTAAACTTAAGTAAAGTGACCTGTGTATTTTCACTTTGCGCTTTTTCTTGCACAACAGTTGATGAATATTGTGTAAATATGATTTTGCTTTTAGTACAAATAGGGACATTTGTCTTTAACAGAATAATATGCTTTCAGTACTTGCTGAAGTGGATCCAGTAGAGGTTGATGCAGTTATTGTCCATGTGGCTACGAACCACCTAGAAGCCTTCTGCAACGACATCCGTCATCTAGACCGTACCTTAGATCAACACCATCGACTTATTCGCGAGGCCCAGGACACTTACCCTGGAGTGCCCCTCATAGTTTCTGGTGTACTCCCTCGATTTGATGAGTGAGTTAGTACTAGAAAATATCATAATGATAACAATAAAAATGTGATCACATATACAAAATTGTGACTGCTACTTCTGTCAATGCTGCTCCATAATTGTGTTTGGCTATTGGAAAAACGTAATTCATGGTTTGTCTTGTAATATGTTTTTGGAACTTGCTAATATAAGCAAATTATATGTCTACTGATTATCTACATTTTTCTACACCTTTCACGAAGCAATAATATATATATCACGCATTTTAAATAGGATTGTGGCTGTAAACATTTCGTTTAGAGATGTTTGAACAAAGTAATACTTGTGCTGAAACTTACTTTAATTCCTTTCTACAGTGATGATATCTACAAGACAGGGTTGTTATACAACCAGCATCTCCACCAGGTGTCTGCACGCATTCCTGGTGTTCATTTCTGGGATTGGGACACCATCTTCACGCAACCGTGACATTTTAGTATGGACGGACTTCATCCATCACTCTACGGCAACTCCTTGTTACATGCTACGACTGCCAACCGTGTCCTGCAGATACTGTCACATGACAGTAGCCTCGGCTTTGCCAAGTAAGTTCAAGCAAGGACCATTTTGTATGATGAATATGGTGTTGTCTCCCTTTGTTATGTTTGCATCGTACCTGCTGTGTTTGAGCTGGTTAGACATTTGAAAAACATTCATTTATCACAAATGACTTGAAAGTAGAATGTGTCTTTGCAGGGAGGCAGACATGGTATCCAAGGAGCTATCCCGTACCCGAGCAGACCATCAACGGCGTATAGTAGCCAAGGCACAAGCCAAGGCTGCTAGGACACCTCAGCCCTGCAGATGCAGGCAGGACCCTGCACCAGTGCGGACCTACGGCAATTATATTCTACCAGGTACAGGACACCCTGCTGGTCCTACTGTGTGCCCGGATGACCTGGAGGACTATATCTTCATCAGTGTGGCAGGAGTGCCCATCGCCATCCCTCCAGGGCAGCTGCATTCACGCTGCAAGGTATGTTCTAAGGCAGATCAATGTATTTTAATTTACTCCAGTACACTAGCATATAAGGATGGGCTATCAACCAAAATACTAAAGCTCATTAAAATTTCCAGATAAAAAAAATTTGCTGAAGGTATACAATTTTTTCATAAATATAAAATGATACAGTGATTGTCTGTCTGAGAGAGTCATATAAAGCCTTAATTATCAGGTGAGCAAATTTTAGGTGGTATTTTGAACAAATCCAGTCAAAGCGAATTCAACAGTTTTTCCGATGATTTCAGTAAAACTAAATAAACCTATAAATGTTTTTCATTTATGCATAGATACATTCAAGAATGGCTGATATATTGTTATAGAGAAGTTTGCACTCCAGCACCACTCAACCAGTCCGGAACGTCAGACGAGGACCCAACATCAGATACCACGTCAGAGACCTGCTGTGCAATGCTGTGCAGTGCGGTGTCCCTTCTGCACTTCTGTCAGCTCGTCAGAGGATGTGTTGCTTGACCACGTCCTGACTAAGCACTGCAACCTATGCCGAGATGTAGAGACTGGAGATGATGGTGATCGTTCGTCGGTGTCATTGCAGCCACTGGACACATCCATCGAGACTCCAGTGACTGACATGACAGACATGACAGTGGTAGGAGGTGTGAGTCCTCTCAGCATAAATAGTCAAGACAGCGCCACAGTTATAGGTGGAGGACCACGGCCTCCATGTGTAAGTAGCCAAAATAAATCTGCATCATGCTTTGTGCAAGCTAGAAAAGAATTATTTAAATCCACATTTCCTGCAGTACTCAGATCTAAGCAAGTTGACATTCGATCTGGAACTAATGTTAAGTGTACATCTACTGATCCCAGTCAGTATCCTTATATGCCGCCCTTATGCCAGATAGAGGGAATTTTACAGAAAATTGAGATAAATCACACGGATAGAGCAGAAATTGTGCTGGATTATGGTTGTTATTCAGTGGAAACCATTAAAGTTTTCAAAGATTTCTTTGCTGGGAAGGACATTCAAGAAAAAGTTAGGATGGAAATTAGTTGGGCAGAACAACAACATTATTTTACCATAGATGGTGTTTCGCAGCTTGACCACAAATGTTTAGATGAATATTTGCAAATTGTTCTGAACTATGCAGAAAATGACACAGTCTTCATAGCAAATAACCGATACTACATTGAAGATCTTACATTTCTTTTTGGTGAACGTTGGCTGTCAAATTCGCTTCTATCTCAGATTAGTGTAATGCTGAATGCTAAATTTTATGATACTAAAACTTTGGTGTACTATGCATCAGATATACAACACAAGACAAATTTTGGCGCACAGATTCATCAAAAATTTGCAAATGTTCATGATGGGCAAATTTTTGTTGTTGTACCTGTTGGTAGTAATGGTGGAACATATTTCATGGGCAATTTACAAGTGTCTAATGCAGATGGAACTAACATTTTGTTACAGTCTAATCACTTTGCACTGGCTGTGCTTATCTGCGCAACATCTCTCTCTATTCACACTTTTTGAGACAGGTAATCATGCAATGGATAATGACAGGCACAGTTGATGTGAATATGCTAGTACAAAAGCAAAATGGAAAGCTTTCCAGTAGCAGCTACCAAAGTGTGAGTGCCAGTCGTAATAAGAGGAGCAACAAACACAAGTCTATGCCCACACCAACCATTAGTATTACCAATCTTAATAACAGTAATAGCAGTTATCAAGCAATATTTAATGATACAAAACAAAGAAAGATGGACAACTACATTCTCCCCTTAAAAATTATGAGAAGTACTGAAACACCACTTGTTCTTGATTATACAAACAGTAACTTTCATAATTAATAAGCCAATTGTTTCGGTTGTTAAGTCAAAGTTCTTGAGGCTACGGGTAATTGTAAACAATGGTAAAAAAGTCTCAAAACACTTCCCGTGCTCTCAGGAAGGTAAACGTGATGCTACGGCCGTAGCAAACATGCAGTCATATGTGCAGTCTCCTGAGGCAGTTGTTTGGCTAAAGAGCTGTACACATTCTGAGAATAATAACAATAAAAAGGTAAATATATCAGGCATTGTGCTATGCTACATGTTTGTTGTCTGCTAATATTACTTTTGATTATGGAAAATATTTGCGTCTAACTTGCTTGCAGAAAAGTGGCATAAAGAAAAGTAAAGAATGCGATAACAGAGATTCAACATTTTGTTAATGATGCATCATTCCATACTTGGCTAAAATCTGGTTATGTTCACACTGGTTCTGTTCACACTGGCATTCCTACCAGACGTTTTTTAGATAACATGTTGTTTGACAAACATATAAAAGTAAATCATAGTAAGAATGTAACTATTAAACGAATTATGACTTATCCAGATCTTAAAATATTCATTAACCCTGTCTTAACCGCACTGAAAGGTGTAATGCGTAGTTGGCATAAAACTGTTCGGACAAGCATGGTACACTCATTTTTCAATTATTTAACTAATGATATCCCAAACTATATTGTTAGTGCACAGTCAAAGAATAGTTTTGCTGACTACCTCAATAAATGTTGGTTTCATAGTGCATGGCAAACAGCATTTACTGCTGAGACAGCAATGTTGGTGCCGGAACAAGATAGACGAAATCCACTGTTGTTGACCAATAACATAACAGAAAATCAATTCAGGTTACTTGTCCAAGGGGAAAACGCGAATCATTTAAACAAATCTCTAGCATTTCAAATTCGAACTTTAATAGACAGAACTTTGCCGAGGCATGCAAATGACACTGTGCGTGATGCTACTAAATTAGCCAGATTTAAAAACCAGGTAAACACTTCCAAGGGAAAATTACTTAACTGTATCATGAAAGGCCTATATCTAGTTAAGACTCGGAAAGTCAGTCTCATTCCAAATTGGGATCAACATGGGTGGGCATTTGTCACTTCAGAGGATAAAAAGCAATCTGGAAATGACCATGAATATTCTCTAAATGTAGGTAGTGAAAATTTACTTGCACAATTGAACGCAAGTGCTGCTCAAACTTTCCATAATGTTGTTGCCCAGTACCTGCCTGTTCCGGCACCAGATGAAGGGGTTTACATTGTAAATATATTCCTTCCATGTGTACATGTTTAGGTTTCATTCACAAGGGACAGCCATATTTCTGTAAACATTTACATGCAGTGCAAGCAACTATAAACAACTGTCATGACCATTTAAAATTGTTGGAATTGTATTTTGCTACTGTCACAAAAATTCCTCCTGGTTAGTCTACTCTCTTTCCCCATCAAAGTAATATATGTGATCGGGCTAATGTTTTCAGTGGTATAAATTCTTTATTACAAAGGTCCCACATAGCAACAAAGTTATAAGTACAACAAGCTAAAAAGGGTAATTTACTTAAACTCCTACATGATCCTAAGATGAAAGCTGCACCAACATTCTTCTCTGGTAGGCTACCCAAACGACATCCTCATCACTCAGGATTCAGAAGGAAGGGGGGCCCCATTGTTATCAGAAATAGCGATTATCAATTGAAATTTCCTGAATTTAATACAGGTGATCCATACCAGCCTCTAGTTAAAATTCCTCACAATGCTAGAGAAAGGTGGGGTGGGAGGAAAAGATGTATGCGCAAAAAACGAGGACTGACTATAAGTGAAGTAGCTTCAGAAAATGCTCAGATTTTGGCTTTCAAGCTTAAAAAGTTGGCAATAGCTCGGTCACACAAATTATCAAGAAACTTAATACAAAGTTGAAAGTTTTCTAATTAATTAATTTCTAACCATTTTGCTCTTAATTTCTTTCATTTCCTAATGTAGTTGAGTTTGCCTAAAAAGATCTGTTCTGTATAAGAAGTATATCAATTATTATTACATGTATTATGTGTTTACACAACAGAGGGCACAGAAATTACTGTCAGAGACTATGTCACCCAAGGAGGGATAGTGCCTAGATGATTGGTGTTATAATGTGTTTGGCATGCTTCCAGGTGTCATTGATAAACTGTGTTTGGACAAACAAAAGCATGTTGGCTTCATTCCACCCCATGTGTCTGATAGTGGCTACCCTTAACCTTCTCTTGTGTTTACCTACTATTGTATACAAACTATTGTACACTTGTATTTGTACTCATTATTTTCAACCCATAATCGAAACATTGCAGAAGGAACGAAACCAAACAAATAACTGGAGCAATGTTTTCTTCTTGATGGGTGATTTTTTCATTATACATGTACTTTAATTCTACCTTGCTACAATCATTTGTTGATTATCATGCACTGAAGTATTTAACTGATATTATATGTCACCCACCCAGGTAACCCTGGTATATGAAGGTGTTAACTTTAGGTTGGCCTTCATATGCAGACAGGCGACTGGGTGGGGACAGTGATATCGACCTATGAATGTGTGTATAGGTGTAAATAGTATGTAATATATGTGCATATAGTGTGGGCCCTAAAAAGCCTTCACAACAATATATCTCAGCCACCCAGTTAACCCTGGTGTGAGAAAGTTGGTAACATTAACTTTGTCATATCCTAAAAATTGCCTTACATTGACCAAGTTTAAAGATATAGTTTACTCTAGACAATAGAGGGCACAGAGACTGTCAGAGACTAGATCACCCGGGAAGAGATGGAGCACAGTAGATCATCATTATTATGTGTTTGGCATGCTTCCGGATGTTATTGATAAACTGTGTTTGGACAGACAAAAGCATGTTGGCTTCATTCCACCTCATATATACAGGTGTATATGTAATATATATATACACATGTCTGTTGTAATAATGTATATTCATTGCTGTACTGTGTGGTAATATATGTTTGGCATAGGGTTAATTCCAATAGTCATTGATCTCGCTGCTATATATTGAGCATTCACATTTCTTGGTTTCAACCTTAGCTATATATACATGATAATGCATACAAGGGGTTTTGGGGGCACTCTGACGCTTTCCCCTTCCACAAAGCGATTTAATCTTTAAACCAAAACCTGTCTTTTGTCAATTTATGGGTGGGTCCCGCCACCTGCGTGTGGTTGGTTCCCCTTACCTTTGCTGTTACGTTATCATGTACATATTGTATTATGTGGATTTCATTACTGACTTAATACAAAGCTCTGACACAAACGTACATCAGCCTTGTTATTTACAGCAAACTAGCCACACTTCTGAGTCAATAACTCCACTACATTAACAGGGATCCTTGTTCCACATAAATAATATATATATACACTTAATTTACATGCAAAGTTGCATGATATATATATTGCATATGTATACGTGCAGGTACGTTAAATTATTTGCTACCTATATAATAGCCCACTCTCCGGAAGACGTACTTCGGGGTAGATTTAAAAGTGGCTGGGGAGCACTTCTGCTGACTGTCAGCTTATATACTGCACAACAGTTGCCCAGCCGTGGACCTTTGTATGATGCAGAGATTCCTGTTCATTCAAATTGATTTTCCACTTTTTTATTTATTTATTTTACTTATAAGGCAGTCAAAACATTCCACCCAGATTTGGTTTTTGTTAGCATTTTGATGTCACTCCATCTTTTGTTGACAGGCTGTAGGTCGCAGCCAATGTTCTGGTGCCAGTTCATTCTCAATAGCCTTGATTTTTCTTTTCATTATTCAATTCTTTATTTCAGACACACACACATTATGACACATACATTGGTCCATATTTCCATACACGTGTAACAGTTAACAAGCTAATATTAATAATTTCCAGTACCGCTGCAATTACACAAGATCATTATATATGTATAGGGACTTAACCCATTGTATCCTTGTCCTCACAAACCACCTGATGTCGGTACCTAAGACTGCAACTACTAGGGAGTTTTCAGTTTTATCAAAAATGTAATAAATTTTTTCGAAAAAAATTCTTATAACTGCTTTACAGCTAGGAACAAGTCGCTCTGCAAGCATGCTTGAAACGCTACAGTATCTGGGTAGTTGAAGCAGTCTTCTAAAGACATGAGTATAAGAAACATGTAACCTATGAATGCTGTGAACAGTGTGGTTCCACTATAGTTGTGATGCGTACACTGAAGAACTAAAAGTATCAAATAGCTTTATCTTAATATCATCAGTGCACATATAACATTTTCTAAGTACCAGGTAGTACGTATACAGTGTCACGTGCATATAGCTGGCGATACTGACACATACTTATAATATCTTTGCCATCATTGCATGTAATATGACTTAGGAGTTACGTATTTTACACTAGTAACTTCTTTAATTTCCTCCCCATTTAATTTCAGTACAAGATTACATTCATTCTTTGTATATTTTCCTCGACTTATCAGTGTCATACTTGTCCTATGGTTACACTGGAGGGGGAGAATATCACCACTTGAAATAGCCTACATTTTGGTATCTGTCATTGAGTACGGACCCTGATATCAGTATATATATATTAAATTATTTTAATGTAATACACACACACACACACACACACATATATATATATCGCAAAATATAAACATAAAAAACTTTCTGAGTAATAGTGACAGTGTTTTATGTTTATATTTTGCGAGCGAGTTCAGCCTCAGGTATCAAGAGCTGCACATATACCGTCAATGTTGTCCCTTCAAGCTGACATGATTCCTGCATATTGTAAATAGCGGTATATATACAACTCGATAAGTTCGTAAACGTTGTTAATTTTTATAAATGCCGATGCCAACATGAAGGACATTTCCAGCCAGAAATCACCGCAACCGGAAGGAAGTGACCGAGATTCCTAAACCATGCGCACGCAGAGGAGGTACCAACTCGGCAACGATAAGTAATTTGCATGACACCCGTCAATATTTACAAATGGATGCAGGCAGTAATCTCTAAAGTGTCAACTAGCCAAATTGCTGCCAGATATCCTTCCGCTTAGTAAAATCAGCTAAAAAGACACCAGTTTACTGTCAACAGCTTCTACAATCACATCTAGAAATCTGACTACTCAAATGCACTTATGTCAGAGCAAGCGAATATTGTAAAAAGTCATTTCTCAAAAATATACTGCACTTTTTGTAGGAAGTCTAACAGTGTCCTTAACCCCTTACGCAATGTCAAAGCGCTGTACTGAAATATTTCGTCTTGAAATATATGGTCGATTTTCAATTGTGCGCATGCGCGGTGCCCTATATAGGTCATATTGAGTCACGTGCAAATTTCCCGGCAAGCTTACTGAAATATTCTGTCGTTGGATGTTGCAGTGTGCCCAGGTGACTGTAAGTGTAAGTTCTGAATGACATTGGAATTACCATTTGCATTGGACTAATGTATTTTTTACATGTACACCTGCAAGGTTAGAGCTATGGTTGGACGTGGTCGCTGTACCCAGCTGATATGTCATTCTGTGGCCCACACACGGATAGCCTAGGGCTAGGCCTAGGGCCTAGGCTCTAGGAGTCTAGCGTGTTCACTGACACTGTCAGTGTCACTGACTGACACTTGCATGACATCCATGCCCCCCCCCCCCGGCTGCAACACTTCTTCCCCTTTGTTTAGCCTTGGGCTTAGGCTGAGTTTGAGACTAGTCTTAATCTGATACTAAGACTGCCTGTTAGTGTTATGCCGGCAATGCCTATAACCTATGATTGTGTCATGGCTACAGCTATTGCCTATGCCTATGGCTATGCCATGCCCATGGCTATGTGAGTATGTCCCTATGGCTATGGCTATGGCTATGCCGTGTTAAGTTAAGTTAAGGTTACGTTATCAACAACAACATTTTTGTTTTTCCCAAGCCTCGACCTATAATTTATTACCTTATATCATGACCATGGCTGTGTAGGGTACTTGCTGATGGCAATGGTTATACCTAAATTATGCAATTAAGGTCTAAGTCTATAAAGTTTAGCATACACGACATAAAAGTAAAGGTAAGTTCTTATATAGCACAGTGTCCGGACCAGTCATCAGGACTGCTCAAAGCACTTTACACTTTACTCCCCTGGCAGACCTGTTCAATCGAACACCATCTCAACTTCTGTGGGAAGCATCCAGCCACGCTGCAATTGATGCGCGAAGACTAATCGTACACAAATATCTACCACTGTCTATAGCCAGGTACTCATTCATACATCTGAGTGAACTGATCGACTCGGCAGCCAAGGACTCTACCCCTGAGCCACTACACCCTACATAGACATAGTCATATAGCTGCCATAGCCAAGCTCAAGGCATAGCCATTGGCTTGGCCATGTGCATAGGCATGGACATGGTTATTCTATAGGCATACCCATAGGCAGTCTAGGCTATTTACACCTGATGATCAGCACGAACAGATAGATTTATATACAATGCAAGTGTAAGTACAAACATAGTGCTACCTTAATTATTTCCAAACAACCTTTAGAAAGGCTAAACCTAACCCTACACTTTCCCCCTGGCATATGGAACAGTATGCCTCATGTTTTTTTGGTGACCAATAATGGTTAGTTAATCTGCCAATGTAACATTGAGCGTGACAGTGTGAATAGTTGGTCCAACAACTAAAATGCTATAAGTTACTGTACTGTATACATAACTATTGAGCCGGAATATGGTAATAGTACACTATAGCTTGCAGTAATACTATTTGCCCTGTTGCCCATGGCATTGCATACCCATGTGTAGGGCAAGCTGATTGAAATCACGATTGAAATCAAATGATTTTTTATTAAAATCATTGATTAAAATAAACTATTTTATTTCTTCTTAATCACTGCAGTTTAAACTTTTTGATAAAAGCACTTGATGTTTAGTACCGTTGTCCATTATCAACAGAACACGGCTGTCTATTTGTGAGTTTAGAGATTTCCTGTTTGATTTTCCTGCCATAGTCAAGAGCGTGAAACTGTCAATACAATAATAATAATTATTGGTTAACGTGATTAGATGTGCTAAATGCTAGTGTTATTTATGAATTTATTGCTGACACATTTCACATGTTTTAGGTTGCGGCAACACTGCTTATGCAGGCAAAGCAGGCATGCGAGACCACAACACAAACAGCGATATATTCCACCGAAACGCGATATCGGGTGCCAGACAATTTGAGAAAATTGTCATCTTTGTAAGTTACAAGAATAAGGATAATTGATCTAATTATACATGGATATATGTATGTCCAAGTTATGGCAGTCGTTACTTTGTTTAACTCAGTACATTACGTCTTACTAGCACCTGGATTGTGAAGCTTTTAAGGTGAAAGTAGGTATAATCTAACGATATATGCTTACTAGATGTCATATCACTACAATCTACAAAAAATGCTGTCTCTTCTCTATACAATGGCTCGTCAAATCTAACGTTCTTTTGCGCCGAACTCTGTACTATTTTAATAGCCTATTTGAATATAATAGTCGGAATAATGAAGGTGCACGAGCGGATGCAAAAATCTGCATTTCATTGACACATCACTAACTTCAAGTAAAAAATTCATTAAGCAACACATTTGTAAGGAAGGTGTTATTCTAACTGATTCCTTGGAGACTACTGGGTCGATTTAAATAATGCAAATGGGAAATAGTGTTTTTTATGTGTTAATTGTATGTATCTTCTGTAACAGGCTGTACATCTTCTCTTTAGATATGTTATTCATTCCATTGCAGTGCATCGTACAAGAGGCGTGTTATAGAGCCGTTTCTGTTTGGGCGAACCCTTGAAACCCTCGGCCTAAACGAAGAACAAGCCAATGCAATTGTAGGTTAGGCAGGTGTGACACCGTCAAGGAATCTTCAACGTGGTGTTGGCCCACAAGACATTGCGGTCCGGCCTCGCTGGAAGTCGATTACACAGAGCCTCGCTTCCGATCTCCAGCAGGTTGCACCCGGTGTTGTTGTAGAACAAGTTATAAACTTCAGTGGCAAAACAAAATGGCTCAGTGACGTTATCGTGGAACGGACTGGCCCCGTGTCATTCAGTCCACGTTCGCCTCGAGGATGGGAGAGTAGTGCGTAGACACTTTGACCATGTGAGGAGTCGTTGTGTGAATGGTGATAGCTCGGTGCCGGAGAAGACACCATCTTCTGAACTGCCTCTTGAATTGTCTCACAAACGGCCTCCGGAGGAACCTGTTCATGCAGAACTGCCTGACGTACCGCCTGACGTACCACGTGACGTACCGCATGACATAACTCAGCCAGAGATGGAATCTCCCCACACATCTGAACAGAACTGTACAACCAGTGCAAATCTTCGTAGATCAGGGAGAAACCATAGAGCACGTGAGAAACTTAACTTATGAAGTGACATTCACAATCACTCGTAGGAAAGTGATTGGAAAAGAAATTGTGAACGTTGGAAGTGGCATGTTGAATAACTTTAGTTAGAACTGAACGTTTGGTATAGATATGCTTTTAGTTAAAAGCATTATTCTTGTTGAGTACTAGAACTCCATGAACATTGCGTTAGAGAACTCCAGGGACATTGTATTGTAACACTATAAGGACACCGAGTCATATTTGTTTAGCAAACCAGTTATAATATTATAATTAAGATGGTGTGCATGAATAAACTGTGTGACAATTGATTTGACGTTTACATCTACTCACAATCTAGGCTAAATATGATCAAAGCTAACCATGTATCATTGGGCATACTAATAAATTATTATGATTACAGGTAGATTAGATTTATGAAAGCCATTGTTATAAATTGTACACATTCATGACTAATAATACACATATTCTCTCCCAATTCAATTGTCAGTACAAAACAAACACCATCAGACGGTGAATCTATAGATTTTGCCCAGTATAGTATCCTAATAATATCCTTAGTAAATTCATTATTTATTATTATTTAAATTATTTGATGCATGCAGCCTACAACTTTTAATTCAACTTAACTGTGCACAATCATGTGCATAATTACGGTTATCAACTTATAATGAACACGAACTATATAACAGCAAAAAACAGTCGTTCCCATATTCTTAAATGTAGGCTAATTCAGTAATTGCAGTGACACTGGCCCCAATTAATCATTCATGCATTAATAACACAGTTCATGTGTGATGATATTATCAAAAGCAAGCTTGCATTCACAGCGACAACTGGCAACGTAACAGTCAAATATTTAAGACCAAACGTTTCGTGTATGTAGCCTAATGAAATATTTGGTATATTTGTTTCCTCTCGTGCGTTCCAACACTACACAATACGTAAAGGTCATAGGTCAAAATCTACCAAATATTTCAGCGACCAAATGTTTCGCTTAAGTAATGAAATATTCGGTTATCTATTTCCGCTCGTGCGCATACGACTTCTGCGCCGACCAGATATTTCAACGACGAAATGTTTCGCTACAGCGCAATGTGCGATAATTAGGTACATTACAATCCGCTAGGTGCAGCACTATAGATTTGTCCTCGGAACCTAGACCGAAGTCTGTGAGGTTTTGCTCGCGTGGCCGTGCCCAAGTTTTACATTATTGGTATTGAACCATTTAACATTAAATCCAGTGCCATAAGCACTTTTGTAATGATGTACATTTAATTTGGATGGATATCCGGCAAGAGCTCTAAGTCAAGTTGTAAAGTACATTATTTTTTGCAATGCAAATATGACTAAGGTTTAGTTCACATAAATTGTGTAAATATTCTTTGTTATGTTATTATTTACGTGTACTATTATTTTTACACTGTTGTAAAAGTACATAATTTTTTGTAATACCAATATGACCTTTGTTCAGATAATTTGTGTTAATATTTTTTGTTATGCATTTTTATGTTATTAGTTATGTGTACAATGTCAACATTATATCAGGCATTTAATTAATTATATCGATCTGCCCTCAATTCAGTGTTATGTTGGTTAAACATCTACCATATGTTGGTTTAAAATGCATTAGAAGGTTGGTTAAAATGCACTAGAATGCATTAGCTCCTACCACTAAAAGTACAGTAGTTTTATTATTAAGTTTCTTTCTTGGGCCATCATGTCAAATGGTCCTGATTTGTTTCTATTACATCACTTTTTTCTTTTTCTAAACATAATCTGCTTTTTCTATCTCTGATACTTTAAGTAGCTACTTATCATGCACCGCTTTAGCTTTACATGAACAAAAGACAAATATTGCTAAAAAAAATACTCAAACACCAAAGGTACACACTCTTACTGAAACATTACTGCACATTGAAAATATGCTGATCTCATTAAAAATAAAGGTAAATGATAACTGACAAAACTTTTCTCCAATTTACAAGTGGTATTACAAAAAACTGTCTAAATAATATGTTAAGCATCAGTAATACTATTGATGAAAATAATGAACTGCCAATAATACGCCGATCGTCATGTTATGATTTTGACAAATTTAACTTATTAATCCCAAACAATAATAAACATTACAGTATCCTAAGCTCAAATATACAGTCCATCAACGCAAAGTTGAGTAAACCTGAGGCATTTATAAATGACTTACCTTCCTTAAATTTTAAATTTAGTATATGTCTCCAAGAGAGCTGGTTTTCTGATAATGATGACTTATCACTAATTCAATTAAATGGATATGACTGTATATCCCAAGGAAACAGTTGCAGCACTAAAGGGGGATTATTAATATATATAGATAAACACTTTGATTATGAAGCAAGGATGAAATTAAATATGTGTGAACAATGGGAGGGACAAATAATACAAGTAAATGGAGGAGGCTCACCACACACAGTCACTATAGGAAATATATACCGACCTCCAAGGCCTTTAACTGAAAACTATAATAAATGAATTTACAATGGTCATATCATCTATTCAACATCATTAAAACAACAACCTTATTCTTGCAGGAGACTACAATATAAATATGCTAAAATTAAACAAGCAAGAACACTGTAGCACTTTCTTTGACAACCTCATTCAGTATCTTCCCCCAAATCACTCTTCCTACAAGGTTCACAACATGTACTGGTACATGTATTGATAATTTTTTGGTAAATTAGCTAAACACATTTCATAAAGTACAGCAGGAATATTAATAATAAAAGAAAATTCTTATCATCAACCATATTTTATGCTCGTGGACACTGCTCTGAAAGAGGAACATCCTACAAAATTTATACTGGTTAATGTACAAAATAAAGAGGCTATGTTAAAAGTAAAAAATTATATATTCTCCTCTGAAATACATAAAAAAATTAGATACAAATCCAAATGCTGACCCAAACGATAATTATAACATTATCATCACTGATATAAATCAAGCTAAAAATAAATATGACTAGCAAATTAGTGAAATTTAATCAATATAAACATAAAAAGTCAACATGGATAACTCAAGGCTTGCTAACCTCAATAAGACACAGAGCAAACTTTACAAACAATTAAAAATAACAAACCCTGAATCTTCCGAATATGGCGTATTATTTATTAATCTAAAAACATACAACAGTATAATTTATTAAAAACATACAATAGTATTTTGAAAAGAAGTTTCCGAAAAGCAAAGCAATTATATTGTGACAAATGTTTTAATGAATTTAAATTTGATATAAAAACACTTGGAAAACTATAAATGAAATCCTGTCTAAAGATAAAATTAATACATAATTTCCAAAATATTTCAAAGAATCCGATTCTATTGTGGCAGACAAATTAGAAATTGCAAATAAATTCAATACATTATTTACCAATATAGGTTGTAATCTAGCAAATGATATTAAATACAAAGGCATTCATGATCATTCATATTATCTAAATAAAATAGTAAACTGTAATTTTACATTTAATTATGTTGAAGAAGATACCATAAAGAGAACTATAATTAATCTACCCAACAGAAGTAACTGTGGATGTGATGGTCTCTCCACCAAACTACTAAAATGCTTGAACCTGCACTAACCAAATCTTTAACTTTATTAACAAATCAAGTATTAACCACAGGAATATTCCCTGATAAACTAAACATTGCTAGAGTAATTCCAATTTAAAAAAAGGTGAGCCAACAGTATTCAATAATTATAGGCCTATATCCCTTTTACCAGCTATTTCAAAAGTACTTGAAAACATAATTTTTGACCAATTATTATTGTACTTAAAAGACTAAGCCTTTTTTGACCATCAGTATGGATTCCGACCTAAACATTAAACTGAATACGCGGCTCTTGAATTAATATATAGAATAATAACCCAGCTGGATAAGGATGAAATACCCATAAATATTTACCTAGATATTTCCAAAGCCTTTGATACCACTGACCATTTAATTTTAATTGACAAATTTAAATATGGTATACATGGAACGAATCTGAACATATTCAGCAGTTACCTAACAAGTCGTAAATAATATACGGAAATTGACAATAGAAAATCAAATATGTTATCAATAACAACAGGTGTACCACAAGGCTCAATCTTAGGACCCTTGTTATTCATCATATATATCAATGGTTTTTCACAAGCCAGTAAAATGTTTAATTTCATAATTTATGCTGATGATACAGTTCTATCAAGTACATTAAACACTTTCAGCAATAACATGCATGATGAAAATTTAGAATCCTTAATAAATGAAGAACTTTAAAAAATAAATGAATGGCTCAAAATAAATAAATTATCGCTAAACATAGCAAAATCTAAATACATGACATTTTAAAAGATAATGAAAAATATACAGACACTCACTCTGAAGATAGACAATGTAAATATTGAACAAGTCAAGGAATTTAATTTGTTGGGTTTAATTACAGATACAAATCTAAACTGGAAAAAACATCAAAAATATCAAATGCTTGTTCTAAAAAATGGCATTTTAAACAAATCGAAACATGTGTTACCTCTTCATATTAAAATAATATTATATCATTCTTTAATAGTGCCAAATATAAATTATTGCATCATGGCATAGGGATTTTCACCAAATAGAACAATACAACTTAAAAAGCCCTGAGAATTATTACCTAAAGTAAGTATATTTCCTATACAGAACCATTTCACACAAAAACTCAACATGTTAAAAGTAGATTACATCCTTAAATTACAACAATAAACATTTTACTATAAATATTTACACAATGACTTACCAGTTTATTTACAAAACTGGAGGATACTGTTTAACTATGAGGTACATAATCATGATACAAGAGTCAAGAATAAAATATACACTTATAAAATTAAACATGAAGAAATGTCTTAGGCATAATTTGCCACTTTTACTAAATAACAGTCAAAGAAAAACTTAGTACACTAGTTCACAAGGATTTGCCAAGTATGTTAAAATTAAAAAAAAATACTAAATTGTCACGTAACATGCACAAGATAAAATGCTACATGTATACGTTTGCAAAATTAAGAACCGACAACCACCTGTCAACTTTAAACAGTACAAAACAGTGCCTTAACGACAAACACAATAATCATGTAAGCTGGCTCACACTACACACATGCTCATATTCATATCACGTTTTTTTCTTTTGAGACGGGGGTTCCATAAACGGACGTTGTGCATGTTTGTGCTATCAATTGGTAAGCCATCGCTGTAATCACGTTATCGCTGACACAATTCTTTATCCTTCTGCATATGCTTTCCGTTGAAACCGACTAACTAAATACTCGCAAAACATCGTCAAACATAGGCCATTTTAAATCCATAATTACAACAACAAAAAATTATCGACGGATTACAATTATATTTTCAGATTCATTTTCCTCTGAATTTCCTCTTTCTTCATCACATTTCAATATGGATGTACTCATTAACATAATCTCACAAATCAGTTTGATAGGTGGGGCCTGTCAATGTGATCCAAGATGGCCGCACGCATAAATCAAGAAAACTAAAATACGACACTGAGAGTAAAAAAATCATTATCGCTAATAAACACCGCCAAAAAATATTTTTTCAGCGCAGGTACACACACTGACATTATTACTACATAAGAAAATTCACAAACCAACAGGTAGAATGCATAATAATTAAACTACGGCCACTAAACTGGGACCCCTGTCTCCCATTTGTCAGAAGGGGAGGTAAATCAGTCTGACCTCCCTAGACCTGGTACTGTACGTCCATATGATCTGATATTGTCAACACTGCACATCTACAACATGTCTACTGAACCAACTGCAGCAAACAGTGAAGGGCCTCAAGTCATCCATAGCAACATACCATTGCCATCAAAACTCAACACCAAGGGCAATCTCGCCACAAACTGGAGGCAATGGAAACAAATATGGGACAGTTACGAAATAGTGTCGCATCTGAAGCAGAAGTCAAACGAATACAGGGTTGCTACATTCATCACCTGCGTGGGACAGGATGCATTGGACGTTTTCAATGGTCTCGCATTCCAGAATGATCAGGAACGTTCCGACATGAACGCTATTTTGACCCTTATGGAAAGGCACTTCATCGCCGAGACTAACGTGATTTATGAAAGATACGTTTTCAACAATCGCAATCAAGAAAGTCACGAAACGGTTGATGTATTCGCGACCGCACTTCGGTCGTTAATCAAGTCATGTAACTACGATATACTGAGAGATTAACTCATTCGCGACAGAATTGTGTGTGGCATCAGCAGCAATGCCAGGAGGAAACGACTGCTGCAAGAATCATCACTGACTCTAACTAAGTGTTTGGACATCTGCAGAGCCATCGAGTCGACAGACGCCAAGCTGAAAGCGATGTCGAGTGATGAAGTGCACGCATTCAACTACTCTGCAGAGAAAAAGCGCTCGTTTAAAAAGAAAGCACACGCTACGCCACAACGCTCAACTGAAAAAGAACAACTGGCGTATGAATGCAAATTCTGCGGCTACAAACATGAAAGATTGAGAGAGAAATGCCCAGCCTGGGGTAAGGAGTGCAAGCTGTGCAAATCGATGAATCACTTCGCCAGCAAGTGTCGAAAGAAATCGAGGGCCACACAGCAGCGCAAAGTTCACCTACTAGACAAAGACACTGACTCTGAAAATGAAATCATGGTGGTAAACAACACTTCAACCAAGTCGAAAATATTCGCACAGATGACATTGGCGGACAGGAGCTTGAGCTTCCAGATCGATAGTGGCGCCACCTGCAATGTTATCTCGAAAGGTGACCTACCTGCTACTACAACCATCAAGGAGTCTGCCAACATTATCTCGCTCTACAACAAAAGCACCATGACGTCGTTGGGCAGCTCTGAGCTATGCATAACAAACCCAAAGAATGGTGCAAGCTACAACATGACCTTTGTTGTGATAGATGCCGAGGTCACGCCGATCATCGGTTCACAGTCAGCACAGGAGATGAACTTACTAAAAATCCAGCACCAAAACATCCTGAAAATTGACGACGACAACAACACATTGACAAAGTCGTCGATGTTCGCGTCGTGCGGGGACGTGTTCACGGGTGAAGGCAAAATGGAGGGCACACTACATCTGGAAATAGACGAATCAGTCAGTCCAGTCATACTCCCTCCTCGACGCGTACCGGTCGCGTTAAAGCATCCGCTGAAGGACGAGCTAACGCGCCTACAAGAAATGGGTGTGATAGCTGAAGTTGACACAACAACTGACTGGGTGTCGAGCATGGTCATCGTGAAAAAGAAAAGCGGCAAAATAAGACTCTGCATTGATCCGAAACCGCTCAACAAAGCTCTAAAGCGCAGTCACTACATGCTACCATTGATCGAGGACGTCATACCGGAATTGGCGTCTGCGAAGGTGTTCACTGTCTGCGATGTCAAGAATGGCTTCTGGCACGTGGAACTGGATGAACAGTCCAGTTACTTGACTACATTCCAGACACCCTACGGAAGGTACCGGTACTGCAGGGTGCCTTTCGGAATCTCGCCAGCGCCAGAGTACTTTCAGCAACGGTTACATCAGGCGTTAGAGAAGATCCCTGGTGTGTTCATCATAGCTGACGACATTCTCGTTGCCGGTTGTGGTGAAACGGCCGCTGAAGCTGAAGAGGACCACGACATGAAGATGGCGCAGCTACTGAATCGATGTCGCGAAAAGAACATCAAACTGAACAAAGAGAAACTGCACTGGAAACGAAGTGAGGTGACGTACATGGGTCATCTCATAACAGCAGAGGCACTGAAAGTAGATCCAGCGAAGGTGGAGGCCATACTCAAAATGCCTCAACCACACGACAAGAAGGCGGTGCAGCGCCTCATGGGCATGGTCTACAGAAGTTCGCAAAAGGCATCTCCAATGTCACGCAACCACTCCGAAATGTCATCAAAGCCGACACTGACTTCCTCTGGGACGAATCGGTGCACGGCGCGGCGGTCGTGAAGATCAAGCAGATGTTGTCGGAGACACCAGTACTCCGATACTTCGACCCGACCGTTCCACTCACTCTGCAGTGTGATGCGTCCGAGAGTGGCCTTGGAGCGTGCATACTACAGAACGAGCAACCAATTGCCTATGCTTCCAGATCGCTGACAGATGCTGAGAGCAGGTATGCCCAGATCGAAAAAGAAATGCTCGCGATTATTTTTGGGCTAGAGCGTTTCGACCACTATGTATATGGCAGACCGATAATAGTTGAATCAGACCACAAACCTCTCGAAATGATCAACAAAAAGTCACTCCAAGCAGCTCCGAAGCGACTAAAACGGATGCTGTTACGAGCTCAGCGGTACGAGATCGACATCGTCTACAAAAGAGGGCAGCACATGTATATCGCCGACACGCTCAGTCGAGCATACATGCAAGGAAACGACTTACGCGAAGCCGTGGAAAAGGAAGTTGAGACGATCCACATGGCTGACTACCTGCCCATCTCAGACGGTAGACTCAGAGACATACAACACAACACTGAGACAGACGACAGACGACACACTACAAACACTGAAAGCAGCCATTCTACAAGGCTGGCCTGAGAAGAGTTGCATACCAACAACGATCAGAGCGTATCATGGCATACGTGACGAGCTCGCAATACAAGATGGCATCGTGTTCAGAGGAAGTCGATGTGTCATCCCATCTTCACAGCGGAGCGAAATACTCGAGAAACTACACGATGCACACCTGGGCATCGAGGCGACAATGCGACGAGCCCGAGAGTGCATTTACTGGCCAGGAATGTCAACGCAGATCAAAGACTACATATCGCAGTGTGACATTTGCTCAGCTTACCAAAGTTGCCAGACGAAAGAACCTCTCGTGTCACATCATGTCCCCGATCGCCTATGGGCAAAAGTAGGCACATATCTCTTCGAATGCAACGATCGAAACTACATAGTGACTGGAGATTACAACAGCAGTTTTTTCGAGATCGACCGACTAGAGAACAAGACGGCTTCAGCGGTCATACCAAAGCTCAAACAACAGTTTGTGAGGCACGGTATACCAGACGAGGTGGTGTCGGACAATGGTCCACCATACAACTCACGGGAGTTCAAAGAGACCACACAACCAGCTCGCCGGGTTACGCGCAGTCTAATGGAAAAGCGGAAAGTGCCGTAAAGATCTCCAAGAAATTAATGATCAAGGCAAAAGAAGCGGGTACAGATCCATATCTAGCACTCTTAAACTACAGAAATACACCTACGGAAGGCATGGACAGTTCGCCTGCACAAAGACTGTTTGGAAGGAGAACGAAAACCACTCTGCCCACTGCGAAAGCACTTCTGATGCCGAAAACAGTCACTAACACGGTTGAAAAGCTTGATGACAAACGCAAGAAGCAAGCTAACTACTACAACCGAAACGCAAAGCACTTGCCGTCATTAAAAGACAGTGACGTCGTGTGCATGCAGCCAGCGAAGTACAAAAGTCGATGGCAGAAAGCGACAGTACAGCGGCAAGCTAACATCAGGTCGTATGATGTTGTCACAGACTACGGTACAGTGTACAGGCGAAACCGGAGACACCTGCGTCGCACGACAGCACCACCAGCGGTCCCGGACGTGAGAGCACCACGAGCCGCCGACGTGACAGACAACGCGACAGGCGGAATACCATTACGCCAATGCGTCGACAAGCCGAGTGACGACCATCCTGCTATCATCACTGCAACACCAATTATCGAGAGACGCAGTGGAAGACAACTGAGGAGGCCGGTACATCTCAGAGACTACGTCTAACTCTCTAAGTTGTGCATAAAAAAGGGCATAATAATCCCTTTTATGGTCATTACACACCATCAGTGACGATATTGCACATACGATATGACTGTTGTGTATTTTCATGTATTGAACATTGCGATAATAATAGTAATATTGCTGTTATGTTCATTGCTATGTTCAATTTGTAATTTGTATCTCATTGTCATTTGCTATGATATTTAGTTGATTACTGTAATGCTAGCAGTTAGAAGTATTAATTTGTTTTGCATTAGAATACAGACAGTATTTCTCAGTAATTTTCGATAAAACACAAGCAATTGTTTATAAATATTACTTTATTTCAAGGAACATTTCTCAGTGAACATTTGGTACCAGTGAACTGTTCTAGATGCGATTATAGAATAGTTTTCTACATGTAGGAGTTTTTACACTTTTGTAAAGGAAGGGAAATGTTGCATATGTTATATTGTTTAGTTAGTCGCTAGGCGGCGCCACGGTAACGGCGTGAGTTCGTGCACGACAGTTGGATACATCGCGTGATTTGAGTTGTCTGCCATGCTAATAAAGAACCTCTGAATTGTGTTTTACATAAAGTTTCATCCTTCTACATAGACAACACACGATGCATAGTGAAACAGGCATAATGGTTGTGTTCGTGGAAGTTGGATTTGGCGTCGCACTGTATGTAACGATACATTACACAGACGTTGAACGGCGAGCTGTCATTGCGGATGTCGACGAATGTTGCGCACTCTTCTATTATAATACTTATTAGGCCTATATAATAAAATTAGTATACACATTGCGTAAACGACTCGAGCGCTCGTGGTTTAAATCAACGTCTAGTAGCGATGTTGAAACTTGAAAGCTCGTTAGAAGGCGCCAGTGGTGTTGAGTGCAGTCACTCTGTACTACTGTAAGGTTGGTGTGATGTACATGTGTGTTCACAGTGTGGCGCCACTATTAAAAAACAAACGGGTGCGAAGATATTAAATTCAATAACTTTATTCCGAAATATTACATCCATATAAAAGACTAAACTATAATGACTGGAAACTATAAGTATCTTCTTCTTCCCCTTGCTCACTTGCGGGGTGGGGTCCACGTCACTCGGTAGCTTCTTCTACTTTTCTTGTCAGTTCTTTCCACCTCTCTCTCTCTCGTCCGCAATTGCCATCCATTCATGGCTGTTCACGCCAGCCCTCCCCAGGTCTCGTTTTATGGTGTCGTTCCATCTCAGCCTGGGTCTTCCTCTCCTTCGTCTACCACCCTCTTCTACTTTCCACGCTCTTTTCGCCAGTCTGTCTTCACCTATTCTGTGTACATGTCCCGCCAATCTCATTCTGTTACCGGCTACTTTCCTCTTTAGGTGTTTTTTCATTCCTATCTCCTCTCTCAATTCCTTCATCTTCCTTCTATCCTCTCGTTTTACTCTACATATTCTTCTGACCCAGTTGTTTTCTGCCACCTGTAGTTTCTCCTCCTGTCTCTCTGTCAGTGGCAGTGTTCCCAACCCATATATATATATATACAGGCTTGTACAACGCAGGCTTCTAACACTCTTCCTTTCAGTTGTTTCTTCAGTTTTCTGTCCCACATAATGCCTTCTACCCTCTTCCATGCTGCTGTTCCTGCTTGCACCCTCCTCTGTATTTCTTTACTACTCCTTCCATCCTCACACACTGTACCGCCCAGGTATACAAAGCTGTTCACTTGTTTAATGGTCTTCTCGTCGATAGCTACATGCAGATCTACCTCCTGTTCTCCTATGCACATTATTTCAGTTTTCTCCAGATTCATGCGGAGGCCGTGTTTTCTGAAGGTGTCACTCCATTCTTGCAAAGCTTTCTGTAGTTCCTCTTTGTTATCAGCCACCACTGCCAGGTCGTCTGCATACAGTATCTTCTTAAGTTCTTCCTGCTCTGATATCTTTCCACTGATCAAGTTCATCACCATAATGAAAAGCAGGGAGCTCAAGGCACTTCCCTGTCTCAGTCCTACTTCCACTCTAAATTGTTCTGATGTTTCTCCTTCGACTCTCACTACTGCTGTTGTCCCCTTGTACATTTCCTCCACCATTCTGGCTTCTGCTTCTCCAACCTCCATCCATCTCATGACTGCAAATGCGAGTTCTCTCGGCACGGTGTCAAATGCCTTTTCCAGATCTACAAAACCGAACGCTACATCCTTTTTAAAAATTCTCTCTTAAATAAATAAATAAAAGTACTTATATAGCGCCCAAACCAATTAAAATTGCCCTCGGGCGCTTTACATACATGCACACGTATATAATAGTATATTATATAAAAAGAAATGCTAATTAAGAAATAAATATGTAAAAAATATAACATTAACTTAAATATAGTTACTAAAAAAGAGAGATCATTAAAAAAAACGTTTACATAAATTAAGACATTTACAAAAACTACTAGAAATACATTCATTTATACAAGAAGAATAATCATAAATATGTTAAGAAACTAATAAAACAAAAAATACATTTATCAATAGAAAGCACATAAAATGTCCTAGTCGGTGAATTATAAAAACGCTTGTTTAAATAGGTGAGTCTTCAAAAGTATTTTAAACACTTGTAATGATGTTGCTGTCCTGAGCGTAGGAGGTAAATTGTTCCATAGAACCGCCGAGCAAACCGCGAAACGGTGATCACCATGAGTAACAGTTTGTGAGGCCGGTACGAACAAAAGGCGAGGCTGTGAGGTAGATCGTACAGTTCTGTTGATGGGACGGTAGCCTTACCTCACTTATGTAGTCCGGCGCAAGACCATTCAAAGCACAATACGTAAACACCAGCACTTTCTAGGTCGGTCTCAAATGAACGGGTAGCCAGTGTAAACGCTGCAACACGGGCGTGATGTGTTCGTATTTCCTCGTGCGAGTAATTAGGCGAGCGGCACAGTTCTGCACCCTTTGTAGACGTTGCATCACCGTGTGTGGGAGACCATAAAGAAGCGCATTTCCATAATCTAAACGGGATGTCACTAGTGCGTGAACAAGTGTCTTGCATGATTCTTCCGTCAGATGTGGCCGAATTCGCCCAATGTTTCTAATATGATAATAGCAGCTTTTCACAGTGTTGGCAATCTGCTGTTCCATTTTCAGGTTGCTATCAAATAGCACACCCAAACTGCGCACGCACGATGATGGTTGAATTCGATGGCCGGCTACTGTGATGTTCTCGATAATTTGTCTGATGGCAAACAATCCATCATCTGTTCCTCTCCCTTTCCTAAATCCCAGCTGATTCTCTCCGATTTTGCTCTCCACTATAAGCCAGGGCTTGGCTCAGTAATGTGATGCCTCTGTATCTCCCTGGGTCATGGATGTCCCCTTTCCCCTTCCATATCGGCACAATCACTCCTCTTCGCCACTCTGCTAGTATCTCTTCTGCTGTGAAGCACACATTAAACAGCCTCGTCAGCCACTTGATTCCAACTAATCTGTTTGCATTCACCATTTCCACTGAGAGTTCATCCACTCCTACAGCCTTTCCAGTTTTCATCTTCTTTACTGCTTTCTCCACCTCTTCTTCTGTTATTGTCCTCACCTCCAGCTCTCTCCTTACAGTATGCGGTATCTCTATCTCATATTCTTCCTCTGGATTTAGTAGTTTCTTGAAGTACTCCTCCCAGACACCCAGCACTTGTTCTGCTCCAGTGACCAGTATCCCGTCACTTCTCTTCATTGCTGATGTTCGTATAATGTCTTTGCTGTCTCTATCTCTATCCCTGGCAAGTTTGAAGATCAGTTTTTTCCCTCCATCTTCTTCAATCTTATCACATAATTTCTGCTGTTTATCATCTCTTGCTTTAGCAACTGCCTTATTTGCTGCCTTCTTCTTCTCCCGGTACTTCTGCTTCAGCCTTGTCTTTTCTTCATCACTCGCTTCTTCCAAACACTTCAGTGCCTCCTTTTTTCTCGTATTGCTTGTTCAACTTCCTGGTTCCACCACCACTGTTCTTTCTTCTTTCGACTTTGTGTCGGCTTTCCTGATGTTCGGCCACATATCTCCTCATCTGTACTAACAAAGCCTTCCTTAAGTGCTTTCCACTCTGATTCCACATCCTCCCTTTGTTCTTGGAGTAGCCTGAACTTCCTCTCTACTTCGGTTTTGTATTGGGCCATCACCTCTCCTTCACATTTCCACCATTTTATTACCTATCTTGGTTTCTTCCTTCCCTGTTTGCCTCTTCCTATCCACATTTCATAAACCACTGGTTTATGTTGGCTCGTTATGTGCTCTCCTGCCAAAACTTTGCAGTCCCTAACTTTGTTCAACTGGCTGCTTCTAACAATCAGCAAATCTATCTCTGTTCTGTTGTTTCCACTTCTGTATATGATTTTGTGTGATTCCTTCTTCTGGAAGAAGGAGTTTACCACCACTAGCTGAATTCTGCCTAGCATCTCGACCAGCTCTTGTCCCTCTCTGTTTCTCGTTCCATATCCTTACTTTCCTAAGGTCTCCTCACTGTTCTATCTCTTTCCTACATGTGCATTTAAATCACCTGCCACAACCAGCATTGCCTCCGGCTCCACATGCCCAATAATTTCTTCCAGGTTGTTTCGGAATGCATCATTGTCTTCTTGATTTTTTCCTGTCTGCGGTGCATAGACCGATAGTATGCACATCATCTCTCCACCAACTAACATCCATACTGCAATTATCCTCCCTTCCCATCGTTCCAACCTGATGACTTCCTTGCTGTATTCCTCCTTCATAATCACTCCCACTCCATTTGTCCTTCCATCTCCCCCTGTATGCAGCATCTTAAACCCATCTCCCAGGTCCATTGCCCGGTCCCCTTTCCACTTGGTTTCTTGTACCCCCATCACTGACAGTTGCCGCCTCTTCATTAGCTCCATCACCTCCACTCGTTTCCCCGTCATTGTTCCCACATTGAGAGTGGCAAACCGGACTTTACATGAGAGTCGATGCCGGCTGTTCGACCCTCCAGGTCTTCGCTGATTTCTCGCTGGTGCCTGAGTCCCAGCGCGTCGGTTCCCCCGCACGCGGTAGCCAATCTCGTAATTACTAAGTGACATAGCATATAATTGAGGTCATTTATTCGAGCCACATGGCGCTGCCCATGATGACCCATGTGGTGGGTTTGTCTTCCAGGTTTTCCTTCCCGTAGGTCAATGTCTTCCATGACTAGTAGACTTGATCTGCCCATGGTTTGAAGTAAGAGTTTTCCTTCTCCTAGACCCACTGCCTGTCAAGGTTAATGAGTTGGGTCTACCCAGGTTTTAAATCAGAGTTGTCCCTCTCCTAGATCCCTAGCATGTTAGCCTGGGGCCGTAAGGTGGCCAGTTACCGCAGTGTATCACAAGGAGATCATGCTAGAGTCTTGTCTATGGAGAGGCTATGTACCAGCAGGGGAGGCTTGCGCACTCATGTCCCTTTTCGCCCCTGAGAAGGGACTAGCTAGCGGTCACAACTGGAAGCGAGAGCAAGAAGCGCATGCACTACAAGCTGCTCACTACACTGCGACACTAGACGCGTCACACAGACCGGTGCTTGCACCACACCACTGCTATAAGTATATAGCATATTTTTTTAGTGATGACACAGTGGATATATCACTATTCATAATATTTTGTAATATTGCATTGCCCGACTTAGCTATATAGCCATAAGCATAGGTATACCTACACGTCATAAAACTGTACACATTTTCCTGATCAGTATTTTGCAGGAGGGTAAACCCTGTGACACAAACATATAACTAGCACTACAATTCCTCGGTTCATTGCACAATAATCTGAACACATTATTGTATGCACACTATTTTGCCGCTAGTCAGTCAGATTCACACTGAATACCACGTCTCCTTTCTTTCAAAGAAATATAATCTGTACTATCAAATTAAAATGTACGGTCTAACAATTTACACATTGTTAATAAACAAGAACGTATACTTTTGACATAATTTCGATATAAGTATAGAATATGCAATTGTACAATTTGCAATTTACCAAGTCTTTATAAAATCAACGTTTCCTTGTCTGGCTACGTTTGCCTGCCATTATCCACACTTCTAATTAAAGCTCAAATTACTGAAATTACTAACCTGTCAGTGTCTTTGGCTTTCCGAGTTTCAACAGAACTAAAATAAAGTTCAGCTTCTTCTTGCGAACATGTCTTACTACGCGAACTACAGCTGAAACACATATAAAGTTATACGGACTGTAGGGTGGACTATCTACAGTCTTGAACTAAACAACAACGAGTCAATCACGGATTAGTTTGCCCTGTTGGGAGTCAGAGTTGCTGGTTGAGTGACTGTCAGATTTGTTGTCGATCGAGTGCGCTCGCTGCTGATTTCTGGCCCAACCCTTGAGTAGGCCTACTTCTGTTCGGCGCCGACCGTTGACAGTCGAAGGTGTCTTCTGTTACGTCGGTACTTTTTTCATTGTGCTTGACCACATAATGATCTTGGCGATTGGTGGCGGGTTATATATAACTGTAGCGTGTAGCCATTTCTTTGATCCCGGAAATGGAGCCATCTTCACTGGATCTCCTGACAGAATTAAAGGGAGATCCTCATTGACTTTCTTGTCATGGTAATGACGCTCTCTCTCCTACTCCCGGTCCAAGTTGCGTCTCACTTTGGTCGCATCATAAGCAGTTGGCTTTAAAAGCTCCCTCGCCATCGACTCATGCATATCAGTGTTGGAGGCAGTTTTCCAGCGGCAATGTGCGGTAGTCTAGCAAGGTCAAGTGTTTGTCTTTACACATTCGCCAAAGACGTTTCACAGTTTGTACTGCTCTTTCTGCCTCACCGATCGACTGTGGAAAGGCAGGCGATGATATGCAATGTTCAATCTGGTAGTCTTTGCAGAAAAGCGCAAATTCGCGAGACGAGAACTGAGTCGCATTGTCAGATCTAATTATTTCTGCAATACCATGTCGATTCATTTGTGATTTGAGGGCGTCGATGGTAGCTGCGCCGCTCTGCTCAAATTCTCGAGTTTATAGACTTCGATGTACTTGGAATAGTAATCCACAGTGACCAATTAAGAAGTTGTTTCGTTCCCATTCGAAAATGTCCGCGGCTACCTCGACCAAAGGCAGAGCGGGTGTTTTCGTAGGCCTTAGCGTTTCGGCGTGCTGTTTATTCTGGTACGTATTGCACGTTGCGTGTGTGTGTGTGTGTGTGTGTGTGTGTGTGTGTGTGTGTGTTTGTGTGTGTGTGTGTGTGTGTGTTTGTGTGTGTGTGTGTGTGTGTGTGTGTGTGTGTGTGTGTGTGTGTGTGTGTGTGTGTGTGTGTGTGTGTGTGTGTGTGTGTGTGTGTGTGTGTGTGTGTGTGTGTGTGTGTGTGTGTCCACAGCTGCTGTACCAATGCTTGGTGAAAACTAATCATAGTAATTAATTACATAAATATCATTATAATCAACACCTCGGCAATTAAATCATGAACATGTAGTTTCACAAAATAAAGAATGTTACAATAAGATAAGTATACCATCTCTTGATTAACATGTCAACACATATTCCAACATAACTATGAACATGTGTGGGTGTCCAAACTGCTACCTTACAGTTAATATATATATATATATATATGAATACACTGAACAAAACTAAATATTATTAGCAATGTATTGATGGGTACATTGTAGTTTAAGGGATACTATGACATCCTTTGTATACCTATTTACTTGTTACAAACTTGGCAACTTCCCCACGTAACTACCTGCCTGCATATTATTATTATCGCCGGATTCGGCACTAAGACGCATACGCACGCATGCACGCACGCACGCACGCACTCTCACACACACGGTAGTCCCACACACACGCACCACACGCACCACACGCACCACACGCACCACACGCACCACACGCACCACACGCACCACACGCACCACACGCACCACACGCACCACACGCACCACACGCACCACACGCACGCGCACACACACGCACGCACACACACAAACACGTGTACACAGCGTCAATAGTACGAGTTTGTCGCCCACACCAGCTGTACTGAAATAAGCATTGCCATTGTGTTTGCCGCTGTCAACGACCATAGTGTCAATGTAGGAACACAAAGGAGACCTTTGTGTATTCAGTGTACATACCTCACCGTTAAAGAGTGTGAATCAGTAGACGCGATATGAACTCAGAACATAGTGGGCTACGTGTCTACATAACGGTATTACATCAAACATGTCGAAGGCAAGCTTGGCCCAAGATTGGGGTCACATCTGGTAAATAATATACATGTGGGCAGAAGAATGTTTAGATTTGTCCAGTGACGTGCCTGTAGGACATCGGGAGGTAATTGTTTCCCGTACATATGCATCAATTGCCCATTGGATTTGAGTATACTTTCCACCATTCTACTGTCAGTGGTTGAAGGTAATGGCAAGTTGTTTACTTCAACGTTTCAGCAGCATGTGACCTGTCTCACTCGTCACAACAAAACAATCGACCTGTGTTATAGCTCGGTGGAAGACGCATACACCTCGCAGTGTCTCCCTCCCCTGGGGCGAGCAGATCATAACAGTGCACAGACTGGCATGTCCTTTTCGAGGGCACGCATGACATAACTGACCGTGCCGATATTGTCACTGACTACGAGATCTCGAGATGCCGCTGCCATCAGAGAGGCCAAGAGAGAGCTTAGGGCAGAAATTGACCGTCCCAAATCAGCTTTTTGAGACAAAGTTGAACATCAATGTTAGACCACGAATACTAGTGACGCCTTCAGAAAACTCAAAACTGTGTCAGTGCCAACCAAGATATAAGATCTTATACAATGCCTGATGCTATAGAGCTGAACAAATTCTATACTCGCTTCGACAGCAAGGACTTTACACATCCAAGTGCATGCACAGAGCTTCTGGCAACCATCCCCTCCCCCTCCCCAGGAGAGATCATCATCTCTGAAGACAACGTGACTCGCCAGTTCAAGAAGGCCAATACAAGGAAAGCTTCTGGGCCTGATAACATATCAAACCATCTTCTCCGTTCATGTGCTGATGAGCTGGCGCATGTGTTCTCACAACTGTGCCAAGAGTCTGTAAATACCAGCATCATTTCCAACCTCTGGAAAACCAGCACCGTCATTCCTGTGCCTAAAATATCCTCCCCCAGGAACTCAACAACTACAGGCCAGTTGCTCTCACTTCTCGTCCAATAAAAGCATTATTCCTGACCAACCTCTCTCCACACATTCAGGAAAAACTGGATCCTATGCAACTCGCCTACAATCGTGGGCGTGGCACCGATGATGCTGTGACAACCCTGCTATACAAAGTCACCAAACATCTAGAGAAGGCAGGCAACTATATATGTATTCTCTTCATAGATTTTAGTTCGGCCTTTAATACTATACAGCGTCACAAGTTGATTGAAAAGCTTCTCTCCCTGAAAATACCCCCGAACTTCATTCACTGGATACATAACTTTCTCAGCAACAGACTCCAGCACGTGAAGGCAGGCAGCAACATCTCCCCCAGCATTATCACAAATACCGGGGCACTCCAAGGATGTGTTAGGAGCTCCATTCTATATCCACTGTACACCAACGACTTAAGGAGCGAATGCGACTCTATGTCTTGATTAAATACCCAGACGCCGCAGCAGTAGTGGCGTGCAAGAATGGGTCAGATTTGTTCCACGCGTATGAGAACCCTGTGTCCGTGATCTCAATGTGATGCAAGAACAACTTCCTAGAACTAAATGTGCGCAAGACAAAGGAACTCTGTATTTACTTCCCCACCAGTGGCCAGTTTGGTGGATCGCTCCTTATTGATGGTGAGGCAGTGGACATAACGGACACCTTCAAGTATCTTGTTGTAACACTTGATAATAAACTGACGTTTGGCCCTCATGCAAAAAAGGTGCCAGCAGAGACTGTACCTGTTAAGGAAACTAAGATCGTTTCATGTTGAACCAATACTTCTGCTCATTTTATTCAGGAGCATCATAGAGTCAGTGTTGATGTATTGTAGTATCTGTTTCTTCCCTGCTTTGTCTGTCTCAAACAGAAACATGCTTCTTCGCATCTGCAAAATTGCTTCCAAGATCATAGGCATTCCCACACAGCCTGTCTCTAAGCTGTGTGAGCGCACGATGATTGGAAAAGCACGTGCAGTTGCCAATTACATTGCCCACCCACTGTACACAGAGTGTAACCTTCTTCCGTCTCAAAGACGATGCCGATATCTAAGATGCACAAAAAACAGGTAGCAGAACAGCTTCGTTCTCCAGGCCATAAGTCACCTAAACAACCTTTGAGTTAACAAATCGCCACATGCAAGCCGACCGTCAAAATATATATGCACTAACTACTTTCACGTTTGTTACTATTATAAACTTATTTGTTGTATACACTACGTTTAGCTATGTTTACTAAAATGCCTTGCATTCTCTTAACGCTCAGCAACCAGAAGAAAATTATCCGATGTATCTATTATTATTGGCCAATAAATTCGTATTGTATTATAATATGTATCGGGGGAGGCGGGGCCGGAAATTGAGTTTTGCACCCGGGCGCCGACAACCCTCACTACGCCACTAGTGTAGGGATGCGTTCAAGATAACAAAATCGTATTTTGCCCGAAATCTAATATGAACACAGTGTTTACATAACCACGGACAGGTTCTTCGCTTACCAGTTCGTTTCAATAACCCTTCATTTACTCTAATTAGAGTTGTATTTATTACCATTACAATAGCCTCGCGCGAGCCGATTACAAGTTAGCACATGCGAAGCCTACACGCAGACAGCGATTGGTCGTGAATAATGGAAGAACATACACATATTGATATTTAGCTGGTTTGACACAGCTATACAATTAACGCTTGTTACACGAAACAGCAGCGCGCTGCTACAGTCGCTATAGTCTAGCTATACGCGCCAGTCGTCTGGCCAGGCTTGACCATTGCAGGACGAGCAACCACCTTCTACCACGAGGCGTGACGGCCGTGTCTCGGACTAGATTCCACATAATACAATAACCAGACGTTGAACCGATGTTAAACCTCGCCGACGCCATCTGACCAGGCACAGCATGGCAAGCGACTTGCAGTTCGCAGCCTATAAAATCGAACACCTTATCAAGGATGTGTTGGAGGCATACCTGCGTCGTTGCAAGTATCACCCGGATCGCTGTAGCAAGCTCTGTCAAGACCTCTGCTCCATCATTAAGGCTAAGACTAAGGAGCTGGCGACGTCACGGTAAGTGCACCGAATTATGTTGTTAATATACCATGCATCCTGTTACAAAATGGTAGCCAACCCTCTGTTTGTCCACTTGAAATTTGAAGTGTTCCGTACACAATTGTTCAGGTGTTGTCATAATGTATAGCCTGTAGATTAATGCTCATTTACAATGTTCATTCATGCAGACAAATCTTACTGACTTAACAGGTCGAGCTCGTTTATTGTGTTTCACTACATTCCCATTATGTCATTGTTGTTGTGTTAGATCCTGATATGGTTGATATGCTGTGACACGTTATGTTATGTCGCCGCAGATGGAAGCTGGTGGTACAAGTGTTGGTGGGAGAAGACACGGATCAGCGAGTACAAATGGCAAGTCGCTGCTTGTGGAACCAGGCGACCGATAACTTCGCATCAGCAACATTCAGAAACAAGTCGCTATTCGCCATTGGCATTGTTTACGGGGTTCACATCGAATGATCCTCTACCGAGGGTGTTGTCATACTAGGAGGTAACCGCACCGACCGAGACTGTGTACTGAACGTTCGATCAGGTGGAAGATAATCGCCGTGCACGCAAATAACCTGCCGTAGCAAGTTTGCTATTGAGGCGATACGGTAGATTGGAGCGATCACAGGTACGTATTAACCAGTGCCAAACAACAGTTGGCGGAGAAAGAGATCGATACTGTTAACGCTCTAGCTGTTGTGCATAGCCGTTGCCAGCCAAGCAGTGCGGTATTATCGCAGCCGATAATGTTTCTGGTTGCCTTGGCGACTAAGCCAATAGCGCGGCTGGATTAGTTACAAATCTGCAAGCACGTCGGAGTATGTAATTACAAACGAATGACCTTGTCAGGCCACGCGCGACGGACTATGCTCGGCGGTGCATGACGGAACACGACAAGTGATGCGTGACCAATCGTGCTAGGTGGCGTATGACGGATCACAAAACACGGATGCAAAACGCACTTCATATGAAATTAACTACCAGTTTTATGTTTAGCCGTGTATGAAATGGCGAACAGCTCTCGTCACTGCACGGCTGAGTAGTTTCATCAATTATTTGCAGTGGTATCGGAATACTTCTAATTCCGAGCTTCTGCTGCATTGCGATATAGCCGCTCGGATGCAATTGAGATGTATTTGATGTAATGTTTACCGCAGCTATCTCGCAAAGTGACGTTGCCGTCAAACCAATCTTTGCATCATAGAATATTACTAGAATTTGTAATTTGCCATATTACAAGCATACATTTTTCTATAATAAAATGCCTTGCCAATAATAACAAGCCGGTTGTACATACATAGGCTACCTATATGTTATATACGATACTGCGATATTCAAGTACATTAAAATGTATGTATTAACTTCACCAATGTTTTATACCTGAAATCAAACCACAGGTGCATGGTTACGTCATTGTGTATGCTGCATTACACTTAAAGAACAAAGCGTGAAAACTAATTAAAAAGTGCAGCTAAATCCACAAAATGTCCAACAGCACTTGTACTATTAGTCTATTAATACACAATTCATGAATATAGTTTTTACACAACATACGATAGATCTATGCTGACTACCCTCACCTACTGTGAACACTTGAAAACAATAGTCATACAGTAGTACATTAGATTACATATTATTTGAACACCATGTTATTTATGTTTTATTTAAGTGAGAGATACAGGGAGGGAGGGAGGGAGGGAGGGAGGGAGATAGGGAGGGAGGGAGGGAGGGAGGGATGGAGGGAGGGAGGGAGTGAGGGAGGGAGGGATGGAGGGAGGGAGGGAGTGAGGGAGGGAGGGAGGGAGGGAGGGAGGGAGGGAGGGAGGGAGGGAGGGAGGGAGGGAGGGAGGGAGGGAGGGAGGGAGGGAGGGAGGGAGGGAGGGAGGGAGGGAGGGAGGGAGGGAGGGAGGGAGGGAGGGAGGGAGGGAGATTGCCGATTTATTTTCAACAATTCTATGGGGTTCTTCATACCTTAGGACTTCAGTGGTAATAGTAATCCGGGTGCATGGTTTATTAAACGCAGCTATCGTTAAGCAGATCACGCCACTATGATGGCCGAGAAGGGCCATCGCGTTTTTGTATGGAAATCTGCACCGTCATGGGGCGATGACGCGATGCGATGAACGATGCGATGAGCGATGCGATGGGCAATGCGTTGGACGATGCGATGCGCGTTGCGATGGACTATGCGCGATGCGATACGCGATGCGCGATGCGATGGTATAAATTATAAAGATTCCGTAATGAGCATGCGTACGCCGAAAACGAGACTTAGCCAGCCATTAGTATTTTATTAAACGCATTCCTTTTTATGTTCAGAGCTTGTGATGATGGTTGATGACGTATACGGTTACGCATATGTTTGTTTTGCACAAAGAATTTGTTATTCGTACTTCTAATTGTTATGACGAAAGTCTGGGGCAAAAATATCTTTTAACATGACATACATGTACCTCTTCTACCGCTCAAATTGTATTTATTAAATTGTTTCCGTCTGGATATCATTGGTAGAAAATATAAAACATATTTTGTATACATCGGATGAGACGACAACATGAAGCTGTTTTTTTAACCTTTAGTTTATTGGAAATGCCGTTCTTCTGTGTCCAAATTTATAATTGTTAAATATTATAAATAGCTACAATATTTGAAGTCGGTTTAATACGAACATGTACATTTGTTTAAATGATCGAAATAACTTAATTTAGTCGTCACTTGCGTCACATGTTTGTCTCCCTGTCGACCGTGTAATTGTTTCTTTTTCGTTAAGTGAATCGAATTGGTGAGGCACCGTTTACCAAAACGTAGATACGCTATAGTGTAACTGCTGTTAATCGCAGCGGTATACGAAGCCGCCCAATATGGCTTGGGGCCAGAAGGGGTAATTATTGAGAGTGTCTGGTCATAGTTGCGTGTAGGAAACTGCTTTGATGTGGTCACATGTGGATACGATTATTGTTTTGAAATAGGTGCCACTAGTGAAGCCAGACATATTCATTAGAACAGCATACGGTGAATCTGTACCAAACATTATGTGTATGTGTTTGTGTGCGTGTGTGCGTGTGTGCGTGTGTGCGTGTGTGCGTGTGTGCGTGTGTGCGTGTGTGCGTGTGTGCGTGTGTGCGTGTGTGCGTGTGTGCGTGTGTGCGTGTGTGAGTGCGTGCGTGCGTGCGTGCGTACGTGTGTGATTATAAACCTATACTTATAGCATACATGTGTGCCAATTTTATTGTTGTAAATACAGTTGTAGCATCATTGTCAGGTCAAATAAAGCTAACTGCTGCAAACTTAACGCGTAATTTTTCATGAGTGTGAATTTCTCAAAAGGTGCATGCTCATTTCAGTTCACAGTCTAGTAAGACAGTGTTTCGTGGCAGGATACACTAATGTTGAACTCTGTGCGATAACCAGCCACAATGGAATATCCATCAGGTGTGTTATTTATAAATATAATGTGGTAATAATATAATAATCTGAGTAAAAAGCATAATATGTTCATACATGACACCTTGCGCGCCAGCCTCAATAAGCAGATCGTCTTGCGAAATTTGGAATATAAGCTAAGCCAATAACATCGCTTGCCGGCAAATTCCGGTGAACTTCATTTCAGCAACATGAGTTTGCTAATGTGATGTGTAATGTTGGGGAAGTAGATGTAATTATTTGAATACACAATACCACTCAGCCCCTTGTGAGAATGCTGTGATTCCATGGAGTCACTGGCTTCGTCTTAGAATTGAGGTACGGGAGGGAGGGAGGGAGGGAGGGTGGGAGGGAGGAAGGAAGGAAGGGAGGGGAGGGAGGAAGAGTGAGATGGAGAGAGGGAGAGAGAGAGAAAGATAGAGAGCGAAGGAGAGAGGGAGAGAGGGAGAGAGGGAGAGAGGGAGAGAGGGAGAGAGGGAGAGAGGAAGAGAGGGAGAGAGTGAGAGAGAGGGAGAAAGATAGAGAACGAAGAAGACAAGGAGAGAGGGAGAGAGGGAGAGAGGGAGAGAGGGAGAGAGGGAGAGAGGGAGAGAGGGAGAGAGAGAGTTATAATAAAAGAAACGATGTCAAAGAAAATTGCACAATGTGTCAGGGTATATTCCGGAATAACAAGTTGAATCATCACTATGAAAATATGAAATATATGTCTACCAATAAATGAACACAGTTGAATAGTTG
This sequence comes from Escarpia spicata, assembly GCA_963995525.1. NCBI lineage: Eukaryota > Metazoa > Annelida > Polychaeta > Sabellida > Siboglinidae > Escarpia > Escarpia spicata. The sequence goes on from OZ023218.1 coordinate 47,816,432, forward strand.
ACTTGTTGAATGTGCTAACCTGCGTATGCAATATGCATCAATACCTTAACAAATAGTTAAAGCAAAACCATATGATAATGATTCTTTGTTTTTGGTGTACAACAATATAATTATATATATATATACATATTATATAATTGACGTATGATATAATGTGTTTACGAAATCAAAACGTATGATGCTAATTACTATGACTATACATACAACTAATACCGTACATACTTATGTAACAGTTTAATTACTAAGTTATGTAAACCGATACTCATTCAGTATTTTATTGTTGAGGCGTATACACCTGGTTTCTATGGGAACTTCCACAGACCACACTGTTTTCTTGCAACATATCATCAAGGTGGTCTCATCTGAACGATCGTCCTCCAAACAAACATTCGCCTTTCCTCATCCCATTCTGATACATCGCAGTACGGCTGTAACACAGCTAAATTTATTGAGGCTTTCGAGCAATATATTTTTCTACATGATTCAGTACAAACAAGTATGTCAAAAAATTGTCAATTACATCTGGAAGTGCCGATGGACTGGTGTGTCTCCCTGTCTCACGCAATACAGGCAAATATCCCGGATTTTCTCTGAAAATCTCCAACAGCTCAGTCTTCGAGACAACAGCCCGCCGTCTTCGAAGCGGAGCGACACCGCGGGAGACGTGCTGAAATGCAGAATTTCCGGCGAAAACTTTCAACACCCCCCGTCATCTTCGAGACAACGATCGAACCAGTGAAGTTTCGGCAAAAAAATGTCCAACAGTACCACCCTTTTACATGTTGGACGGAAGTCTTTTACCAGGAGGCCCTCGAGCGTGGACTGTCAGATTGCGTGCGTCACCACACTCCATACACTCCCTGTCTGAGTCATAGCATTTATAATTACATCTGGAGTTATTCATGCGTAAGCAAATATATCTGTTTCAACGATCCTTATAAGATATTAGAGCAAACCAGAGAGAGGTGCGGTAGAGCTCTCTACAAACTTACACTGGCTCGAGTAGCTCGGACGGTCACGATAATATACCTGCCAACTCTCCCGTGAAATCCGGGAATCTCACGGAGTTTTGGTGTATCTCCCTGTCTCACGGAATACAAGCAAATCTCCCGGACTTTCTCTGAAAATGTCCTACAGCTCAGGCTTCGAGACAACAACCCATCGTCTTCGAGATCCCTTCGAGACAGAGTGACACCGCGGGAGACGTGTTGAAACGCAGAATTACCGGCGAACAATTTCGATAGTCCCCCTCGTCTTCGAGACAACGATCGAACCAGTGAAGTTCCGGCGAAAAATGTCCAACAAATTTTCCACCCCCCGAAGCTCACCAAAACGTGCAGTTGCTCCCCCTTTCAGGCTTCCAAAACATAACTACGCCCACTAATTCCTCAATGGATGGAAGGGTGCGTTCGCACCATATGAACAGTCTCTAGCCTACGGACATGAAGACCATTAAATTCTAGTAATCATAACATGTATGCGTGCGTGCAAGCGTGTAGGGTGTGTTAGGAGGCGTATTGTGCATATCCTATAGGAAGGACGGAATGGGCACAAACCGTTATCAGCGCAAAGAAAATGTTTAAAGCGTAGACAGTTTCGAACCTAAGTAAAACCGTGTTTTGGCAAAGAAGCCTACACATGGTACGTTCAATTAAAAAATATAAACAAAGGTCAGCAGTTACAATGTTATCCTGTGCCTGTTGAATCCGAGCCAGACAGCAGAACATGGCGCTTCTGGTTTCAGCGCGACACGGGAAGCGAGCAGAACCGCTGATGAATCTCAGAATACAGTCGAGGTCGACATAACCGTGACATGTTTTTTACTACCCGCAGGGTAGTCATCGACGTGGAGATAACATTCTGAAGAAGGACGAGTATTGAAAAAGGCTGTCGATCATGTCATGCCAGAGTGATTTTCCACCAGAGGATGTGTTGACTCGATGTTAAACGTTGCTTACTGTAGAATTACTAACTAGTATTTTCCCTGTCCTGTTAAGTTACATGTATCCTTGGATATCTACCTTAGCTCGTTTTTAAAAACGAAAGCACGTCTGTTGTGAAATACTATCTAAACATTACAAGTAGTGCAGTCACTTATGGGTGTCATTCTAGTCTCATTTACGTACATGAATCTAGGCGCGAAACTCATTGAGAACATATTACCGTGGCACTCTGCTGACGGTTGTGCCTTTAAGGGATTGGCGGTTAAGTTATTGCTGATGCTAGTCCAATAGTTAATAGTCATACTTCTATACGGGTAGAGTCTGCGTCACTCACCCCATTACATAACGGATGTGTAAAAAAAACAGTCCCGGATCTGAAAGCGATTCTAGGTCAGTACGCGCACAACTCACGTCAAACTCGTGCGCCGAATAAGGGGAAACCCGATAACATTAGGTACGGTCCAAAAGGGCCATATCCGCTTCCTGCACCTGTTTTAGCGGGTATATAATCGACAAGAGTGTCGACGAGTTCATTGTAAGCAATTCAAGTTCGCAGTACAACATTGTCCATTTCAACAGTAGTTCGTCATCAACAGCAATACAACGTTTCTAGGTGAGTTGATATTTCTTCTGATAGTTGAAATGTATCGTGTTTTCGAATATTGTTGACACTTTTGGGCGCACGGTGTATTTACTGCAACTGCAACGTCGTCGAGGAGCCCAGTATCTCTTGACAAGAATTCCATTCTATTCAGTACGAGCAAACAAAACTTTTGTAATTGAACAAATGCCTTTCAATAACAATTAAAATGTGTTCTTTGTCACTAAGGTTTAACGGTTTAAATTGGCGAAATTGCTTGAAACAAACAGTGGAACAGGTGTTAATATATATAATTACTTTTATTTATTATTTTACTGCTTTGACAACAATGGTTTTGTGTGTGCGCGCGCGTGTGCGTGCGTGCGTGATAATTTACATACAAACTGAGAATATTATACTTTGATTTGCCCCCCCCCCCCCCAAGGTATTCTTATTTGACTCCTTACACAGCATGGTCTAAATGTCACAATTGAAATTGATTATTTTTTTGACGACATAACCACAGGTGTAGATTAAGCCTATGCTATGAACTAACCTGTATATAGATGATGTGTCACCAATTTCGTATTCGTTTGATAGTGCCATATATTTATTACTGTAAGCGACTTTATTGTATATGTACCGTAAATATGTATGTATGTATGTATGTATGTATGTATGTATGTATGTATGTATGTATGTATGTATGTATGTATGTATGTATGTATGTATGTATGTATGTATGTATGTATATATGTATGTATGTATGTATGTGTGTGTGTGTGTGTGTGTGTGTGTGTATGTATGTATGCATGTATGTATGCCTGCATGCATGCATGTATGTATGCATGTATGTGTATATCAGAGCTGGTAGAAGTATATTTACTTTGTACTTTGGTAAAAGTACATGTAGCTAGGAAAAAAGCTACTCAAGTACTTTCAAAACATTATACTTGAAGTAGAAGTACAAAGTAAACAACTGTACTTAAAGTAAACACAAAAGTACGTTTATTCAGTGAATATATAACATAGTTGACACCACCACCCACACAACATCATTCAGTGTATTAATAAAACACGTTATTTAACTGTACTGTTACATATAAAATAATACATCCGAGCTGGGGAATATTTTAGTTAGTTGAGAGGCTCGTTCTTGCCAAAAAATCTAACTGTACAAATCATAGATGAACCAATCATTTTCAAAAAGAAATTCCAAATTGGTAACACAGAAAATAATGGATACTTTATTACAATCAGAAAAGTACACATTAATTGTACTTCATTACAAGTAAAAGTACTTCTAAAATTGTACTTTCTCAAGAAAAGTAAATTTTTCTACTGAAATAAAATAACGAAGTAAAAGTACTTCGTTACGTATTGGCTCTGGTGTGTATGTATATATATGTATGTACGTAGGTATATACGTACGTATGTATGTACGTACGTATGCATGCATGAATGTATACATGTATGTATAAGTTTGCCATCGAAACCTTTTTAGCTCCAGATAGTATGTGGACTAGGAAGCTTTAGGTTTATCAAGAATGTAACCATTGTCCAGTTACTTATAACCCGCTCTCATCAGATGTATATTAATTCTATTCTAAACATATTCACTCTGCAAGAATTAACACAGTCATCTGATAATTTGTTCCATCCAGTCATTTATTGACACCTAACCTGCACTGTTCTTTTAAGGGAGCCAGTCAGTTCCTCTACCAGAATTAGCGGGCGTAATAATTTGTAACAGGACTTCTGCTGTTTTGAACGTGGGAAAATGGGACATCGTTGAACATCAAAGGGTATTGCGGTTAACTCAGCCAGAAGCGGTCGTATTGTCAATAAAGCTTGTTTCGAAACAGATTTTTTTAAATATTTGAACATGCTCCAGGGTCGTAACTTTCAAAACATTAAATTAATAAATAAATGAAAAACTAAGGGCAGACTGTCACCTTTTACATGACGCTTCACTGTGATCTCAAGTGCAATTGCTTTCTTTATTTTTGAAAATTATACCCTTATCAATATCTTCATAACCATGCAATATTTCACCTGTCTGGTCTCCTCATATATATATATATATATATATAGATGTATACACACACACACACACACACACACACACACACACACACACACACACACACACACACACACACACACACACACACACACACACACACACACATATATATATATTATATATCGCCTCTATCTCCTCGCCCGTTCTTTCAAATTATACTTATATACGTCGACGTATGTTTCAGACATGCCTGGAGAGTGGCTAATGTGCGTGTGGCATGCGGCCGGAGCGAGCGACAAGTCCGGGAGAGCGACACCCTCCTCCATCCGCGTCATCACCGAGTCCTTCTCCCAGTTCGCCGCCTTCGACTTCATCGGCGAACATTACACGTCCTTGTTCCGGGGCGACGCCGTCAACTTCAATGCCTACAAGCGCTACGTGATGGATGAACTAAAAACCAAATCGACGGAGACAGCGCGACAGATCGAGGAGACTTGCTGGAAAGTCTACGAGACTGCGACAGGCAAAAGGTACACGAGCTTAAGACGGGACGACACGAGCAAACTTTGGCACGTCTTCAACCGACTGGCAACTGTCGGCTCGCACCCTGTTTCCATGACGAAGACACACGCCAACTGGCTATGCGACAACCTCGCTGTCAACATGGAAGCCATCGTCAGCGAAGTGATGTCAAACAGCTGGGTGAGCTTCGATGATTTTCTCACTTACCTCAACAAGACGATCTTCGTTAGAGTCACCACAGAATGCATTCATGAAGCCGTCGTAGTCATTTACAGGTAAGACTCCTTGTTTTCTTCCATTGACTATTCGCGTCACCGTACGTGACTAAATCAGGAGGTATTTAAAAACGCAAACTGTCAAAATATTTGACACGAAGTAAATTCATTATTATTGTTGTCCTATCTCAAAGTATACAAGCCTAAAATATGTTTATAATGTTGATGTAATTAGTTACGCGAAATAAGTTGTTGCTTGTGTTTCTCATTCCGCAAATATCATTATTTCCATAACTAACAACAATAAACCTGTTTGTATACATTTGACTGGACTGTCCTGCTGCACAAACAATAAACCTGTTTTGTTCATGTATAATTGATCAAAGAATTCTTAGATATAAAATTGTTCCCCCCAGACCGATACAGGATGATTTTAGACACGTTCTGCCCACAGGTGGTTAGTTGAGGAGGTCATTCGAGTCGGATGGCTACACAAGCGCACGAGGAAACACGCCAACTGGACAAACTGGACCAGACGCTGGTTCGTCCTGTCGGCCAACAGCCTCAACTACTACAACGCCGAGTCAGACGGTCGCCTGATGGGTACGGTCACCGTCTCGCGGTCATCAGTCGTCGAGGCGTTGGAAGACTGCTGGAGCTTGACGGGAAGGCGTCGGTATCGACTGAAGGTATCCAACCGACCTCACCTGGAGATCGAGATGAGCGCCGGCAGCGACTCGGACAAGACCGAGTGGCTGACCGCGCTACGAGAGGGTGTGGAGAGCGCGCAGTCGGGCGGCACACCCGTCGGTCTTCTGCTTAAGCAGCTCGAGCGAGACGGCGCGGAGCCGGCGGCTGAGCGAGACAGCTCGGAGCCGGCAGTCGCACGAGAGCGGCTACTGACCATGCAGCAAAACATAAAACGCATGACGATGAGAAACCTCACCGACGAGGCTCGTCCAGAAGAACCAGCACAAGACAGCGATGGAGAATGTCCTAACGACAACGTGACCTTTAGTGTCGAGAAGGACAAACTCAAGACGATGTTCTTCAAGATAGACAAAGACGGCAACGGACTGATCGACAGAGATGAGTTTGCCGTGTTCATCGGCGAGTTGGGGGTGAACATGCCGAGGGCGGAACTCGATCTCGTGTACGAGACTGTCGGTCCCGACAACGCGAAGGGCGTCAGCTTCGACAAGTTCATGCAGTACTTTGTTTCATTCGTCATGGGGGAAGGCTCCAGCGCGCAGCATGAGGCGCGACTGCGAGCGGCCTTCCTCCAAGCAGACAGGAACGGGTCGGGCTCAGTCAGCTTCAAGGAGTTCGCCGCGTACTTGATGTCAAAGCGACGTGATTTGACGGTCAGTGCCCTTCTAGCCGAGTTCGATGAGATGGGCACGTCAGAAACAGGCACCGTCGAATATAAACAATTCAGGCACTTTATGAAGCGACAGGCGAGTCTGCTGAGCAACCCGGACGACGGAGGCGAAGCAAGTAAGAAGTCTGAGTTGCCCGAGACGTGTCTACGAAGCTATTATTCAAAGGTCGATGCCGGCGACTTAAAGACGCTCCTGCAGAAGCGGTGGAAGGTGTTCGCGAGCTTCAAGCGATACGGCAATGAGAACCTGGTGATGAAGGGCAAACATGACATCGTAGAGGACCTAATGCCCGGCCAGTACAGCCTTCTTGACCTAGCCTGCTTCAACGACCTGCCGCCTATCACGCCGAAGCACGCCGTCATCAAAGATGTCCGCTGGACCTCCAGCGGCGTGCCCGGTGTATCCGGCCGACTCGTCTTCCTCAACTGTGTCGACACGACCATCCCGGTCGAGATCGCCACCAACGAACATCTCGCCTACTACGACTGCACGCTGGCGACCGGCAACCAGATGCAGGTATCACTGTTCTACCGACACGGCCTGCAAGACTTCACCTACGAGAACAACTACTTGCAAGACTACGTGACCCACGAACAAGGCGGGGCCGGTCTGGAGCGGCACGAATTCGCTCATCTCGACTGTCCGTTAGAAGACGACGCCGGTGTGTTCGTTATCGGGAAGCTGCTGACCGTCGACGGAGGTAACGAACTTCACCTAACGGCCTTCAAAGTGCCGACTCTGCACACCATCTACGTCGCCCCTGACGTCATCCACAGCAACGACTACCTGAAGGGCACCTGGAGAACCATGCTCTCGGACGAGGCCAATATCGATCACGTGCAGCTCGTGCACAAGCGCACGAAAGGCAGAGTGGAAGAGTACGAACACTTTCAATTCTCCTTCTGCTAACAATATCCGGTGTCGTCTATGTAATGTTTCCATTGCGGAAAACTGCCAAATCTGAACTGTGCATTTTATTAGTAAAGTCGGACTTCGCTAGTGTGTGACAATCTTTCACAACCGATACCCAATACTATCAAACATTGAACTACTCTTTATTATTATTATCCGTATTGTTGTTATTATTATTATTATTATCATCATTAAATGTAATTAATATAAATGTCAAATTATGTGCACGGTATGGAATATTATGCTTGTCTACAATGGGATAATAACTCAAACAAATTAATTTAAGCATGTGCAAATTAGCTACATGTGTGTATCAAGACGGTTCCCACACAGAAACGTGCGGATCACGCAACAACCGGATTATCGAAGAGCGGATAATCGAGACATGACTGTAATAATATTGTTAATCTAGTATGTTGCATTGCTTGAATCTAATCTATTATATTGTATTAATCTTGTCTACACTGTTTGGATTTGCATTCACACGCTTCACATACCTTGTATAAATACCGAGACAGTTAATACAAACGTTGTTTATACACCAACAAATCCGAGACTCATTTACGTGTGTTTACAAAATCGGCATTTCATCGGGTTAATTGTGACTTTATAAATTATGGAAGAATCTTTATTTGTTGAAATGTTTGTGCGTGTGCGCGTGCGCGCGCGCGTGTGTATATAGGGGAAGCTGGGGCAAGTCAACGATGTTAAGGCTTTTTTTAGAGTTGAACGTCAATATTGCATTTTTTAATTACAATTCCTACACCAAATTAAACTTCGTTATCTTAGACATCAACGATCACAATATAAAAGTTTCAAAGTTTATTTTAGCTATTGAAAAATAAAAATGGTCTGCAAATTCGTCACCTTGCCCCACCCCTGGGTCAAGTTGACAACCACCATGAGGCAAATTGACGAGGTGGACAGCATACAAAAGATTACATTATCCACATTACATTTCTAATCTGAACGACAAGAAAAATATACATTTGACTGCACGTTTGGATAAAATCTGTAATATCGGCTGTATCTGATGTTGCTGCGCTGGTGACTGCGACTGGCGTGGCTGTTGTGGCTGCGCTGATTGTCCTGGCTGCTCTGTCTGTTGTGGCTGCACTGGCTGTTGTTGCTGCGTTATCTGTTGTGGCTGCGTCTTAATTAGTTTAATATTTACTAAATAAGTTATATTGATCAAATGGCTAAGAAACCATCCTGGTCGTGCCGTCACTCAGTTTCAACTGGCTGCTATTTTCTGCGAAGCGTACATCAAAGCTGCAATCATGCGCACGGCCATGAACGGCATCAGACGAACCGGAATATATCCAACTGACCGTCATATATTTGATGACTTCGCCTTTGATGCAAGTCTCGTGACAGATATTCCTGAGGAACACACCTCGTCAGCGACCGGGCAGACATTGTCATCGTTCGACTAGACCTTGTCAGCGGTTGCACAGTCCTCGGTGCAACTCACTCACTCACTCACTCACTCACTAACTCACTCACTCACTCACTCACTCACTCACTCACTCACTCACTCACTCACTCACTCACTCACTCACTCACTCACTCACTCACTCACTCACTCACTCACTCACTCACTCACTCACTCACTCACTCACTCACTCACTGAGTCACTCATTGAGTCACTCACTCACTCATTCACCCTTCGTGTATGTTCACTCACTCACTCACTCACTCACTCACCCTTCGTATATGTTCACTCACTCACTCACTCACCCTTGGTATCTGTTCACTCACTCACTCACGCACTCACTCACGCCGTCCCTTCGTCGTTTTCTAACAGTTTATCTTTTCAACATGTTACCGTGGTAACATTTTCGTAACTTTCTGACAATTCGACGGGTTATCGCGTACAGCTCACCTCTTTCTGACAATTCGACGTGTTATTGAAACACTAAACTTAGCCGAACACGTGACACGAATTGAACACAGTAAGGACAACCACCTGACAGGACTGCATTCAAAGAGGTGACCATCAAGGTTCCCATCATCACTCAACGGATACCAATGTAATTAGTCAGAGTATTGCCATCTACTACCCATGACAGACACACTTCCGGGAATACCCGAAGCACAGAGGCCGCCATGACAGTCAAGTAACTTCCGGTGCGACATCACTTCCGACGTAGCGTCCCTAGTATAGGCTACCATAGCTAGTGAATTTGAAAACGGCTATGACCGAAACACTAAACTATATACACTAGTTTTCGGCATCATCTCATTTGCATAATCAATCAGACCGAACGTGCATCACGTGACTTCCCTTAACACAAAAACTGTGCACGTCCACGAGAGAGGCGACATTCGACGCCACCTGTTATGTCTGTGTGTAGTTCACTACAGACGTTAGCTGGTAATGTCTGTGTGTAGTTCAGTAGAGACGTTAGCCAGTGATGTATCTGTGTAGTTCAGCACGGTTATGTATATATGTAACAAACTTGCAGGATTCGGTGACAAACGTCACGAGACTTCGGATGACCCGAGACAAGAGACGAGACTATGACCGAGATGTGTCACGAGACTTCGGATGACCCGAGACAAGAGACGAGACTATGACCGAGATGTGTCACGAGACTTCGGATGACCCGAGACAAGAGACGAGACTATGACCGAGATGTGTGGATGTATAAATTTTTGCGAGGTTAACCCCAACTTTTGTTCTCTAGCTAACCTAATTATATATTTTTACCCGCTAGATGGCGCCATCATGTGACGTAGTACTCCGATTATCCACTAGGGGGTCATGGTCGGTAGATGGCAATACTCTGACTAATTACATTGGTGTCCGTTGAGTGGCGTTGGGCCCCATGATGGTCGCCTCTTTGAATGAAGTCCTGTCAGGTAGTTGGCCTTCGCCATCGTGTGGTGTAGTACTCCGATTATCCACTAGTAGACGCTATGCCAGATGTGATGTCATACCGGAAGTTACTTGAATGTCGTGACGACCTGTCATGGCGGCCTCTACGGTTTCACCATTTCCGGAAGTGTGTCGACGAATAGAGATATGTCATGGTCGGTAGATGGGAATACTCTGACTAATTACATTGGTGTTCGTTGAGTGGCGTTGGGAACGATGATGGTCACCACTTTGAATGAAGTCCTGATACAGTTTTTGTGTTAAGGGAAGTCACGTGATGTACGTTCGGTCTGCTTGGTTATGGAAATGAGATGACGCCGAAAACTAGTGCATACAGTTTAGTGTTTCGGTCATAGCAGTTTTCAAATTCGTTTGCTATGGCAGTCTATACTAGGGACGATACGTCGGAAGTGATGTCACACCGGAAGTTACTTGACTGTCATGGCGGCCTCTGTGCTTCGGATATTCCCGGAAGTGTGTCCACGAATAGAGATCTATCATGGTCAGTAGATGGCGATACTCTGACTAATTACATTGGTGTCCGTTGAGTGGCGTCGAATGTCGCCTCTCTCATGGATGTGCACAGTTTTTGTGTTAAGGGAAGTCACGTGATGCACGTTCGGTCTGATTGGTTATGCAAATGAGATGACACCGAAAACTAGTGTATATAGTCTTGAATGTCATGACGACCTGTCATGGCGGCCACTACGGTTTCACCGTTTCCGGAAGTGTGTCGACGAATAGAGATCTGTTATGGTCGGTAGATGGGAATACTCTGACTAATTACATTGGTATCCGTTGAGTGGTGTTGGGAACCCTGATGGTCACCTCTTTGAATGAAGTTCTGT